>CAMOHE010046394.1:3237-112151 GCA_946598075.1 Artocarpus hirsutus | reverse complement strand
TTTGTCCAAGTTTCTTCTTTGTTGGCCAAGGAGTTCGCCCAGAGCTGCAGGAAGCTGATGGTGGCTTACGATCAAGTTTTCAAGCTTTTTTTTGTTGTTGTTTTTGGAAAATTTTGGACTGTTTGGTAATACAAAAAAAAAAAAAAAAAATTGTCTTTTGATTAAAAATTATTTGCTTTAATTTTATCAGTTTTTTAAGAATAATTTAGTAATTTTAACTAATAAATGAAGACAAAAATTTTTTTTCCCATTCAAAATTCAACGATTAAGACAAAATTACATTTTTTTTTAAATTGAACCTAATTAAATAAAAAAGAAGGTTAAATTGTATCTTTTTTAAAAAAAGTCGGGACCTTTCAACAATTTGCCCTAAATTGCTTAATTCTCCCCTCTATATAATAATAATAATGAAAAAAAAAAAAAAAAACTCTAAAAATCATAATAATAACATAGAGGAAGGGAAGTAGCCGCCGTTGAGACCGAAGCAGAGCAGATTTCACGAGTCGCCGACGACCACGGCCTCTGCCCCTCGGCATCCTTGAACGGCGATTAAGTGGACCCCTCAATCTCAAGCTGCGCCTCTGTCGCAATTAGGGGACTAAGGTAATGCATAAACAATATGAAGCCCATTAATTCTTGCGAGCTTAAAACTAAACTTAAAATTTTTTGCTCCTATTCTTACCTGCAAAGTTTGATACTTTTGATACTTGCTCTCGTTTCTCCGCTTCGTTTCTAAGCTAATCATACAAGGGAGTAACTAAAGCTGTGTTTGGTTTTTCGCCTTTAGTTCTAGGGTTTTGATGAGAGGGAGACATTGTTGTTGGATGGAGAGTTAGATTTTAGATTTTTTTTCTTTTCTTTTTTTTTAGAATTTTTTTGTTGGCAATTTATGTCTCTATGTATGTGTGTGAGCTTGAATTGCACTAACCATCAGGTTTCCGGGAACTCTTGCAGTTTTAGTGTGGAAAACACTTGGTGGGGTGGCAGTGAAGATGGGTTCGGAAACAGAAAATGGAAGTCTTGGGAAGATTGTCCCTCCGCTTGAACAGGTGCGTTAGCTTGTAGTCTTATGCAAAACTCAACTAATTGAATGCTGTAAAAATTGTAGAATACCCTTTGTTGAGTGGTGGCTGAATTAATCTGTTTGCATAGTACATTCACATAATATCATAACCAAGGCACAAATCTTGTTCTACAGAGGGAGTTAAGTTTGTTAAGAATTTGACACACTAATATCTTCCTGAAACACAAAACCACACACAAGATTTATAGCGGTTCAGCCTCAATACGAGAGCTATGTCCAACTTTGGCTGCCTCAAAATTTCACTAGGATAACAGAGAAGAATGCAGGAGAAATTACACGCTTTGTGTCTCTTTCATACTCTTTCTGTTTCTCTAGCCTCTCACAAACCACCTAAAATTAGCAAAATATAAGTAAAACAAATGCAACCGAGAATAGATGAGTGAAAAGTCTAAAATTCCCTTGCTAAAAGTAGGTTCCACATGCTCGCAATGATTGTTAGCTCTCGGGGCTCTAATGGTTGTGGTGTTTCTCAATCTCAATCACAAATGTCTTTCAAATATATATATATTTTTTAACTTAGATGTTAAATTGTTGGCTCTTTGGCTGTCGATCAATAATACTTACTTAAGCCTTTTGTTCGAACCTTCAATGCGAGGCATGTTCGCCCTTTCCCAGCCACATTTGGCCCTTGAACTATTTTTTTTGCAAGGCTCCACTAGAGCCATTTTGTTTTAAGTGACTATATATCTAATAATCCAATTTATATTAATTTTTTGTGGTCTTTTTTCTACTGAATACTTGCATATTAACCTTCTCTTGGAGGTTTGGGTTAACTGCAATGACTGCATTTGTGACCTGAAAGTTCTAAGATTGCGTTCTTATGTACTTACTTATACTACTTGCATTATTTAATATTCTTTCTTATTCCAATATTGTATTGTAATTGAAAAATATCTTTCATTTTCAACTGCAGGAGATCTTTGAAGAGATAGACATGAAAGTGAAGAAGTATCTGAGGGGGGAAGGCGCTAATTTGGAGGTATGGTGCAGGAGATTTGAGTATTTATGCTGTAGATAATTGGTATCGGTTTATATCTCATGCAATTTTTAATTTTCATCTTTGCAGGTATTGCAGGATAAAAAACTGAAGGGACAACTTGCAGTTAAAGAAGAGTTGTATGGAAAATCTGCAAAAGCCGCTGCCAAGGCTGAGAAGGTAAATTTTTTCCCATGTGTTTAATTGAACATCTTAATGTGACAATATAAAAACCAGAAATAAGACAATATAACTCTCTTCAAGCATCAGTTTAATATTTCGAGGTTCGGTCTTTTGAATATGTCAACAGTGGCTTATGCCAAGTGAGGGAGGCTACTTGGAGGCTGAAGGTATAGAGAAGACTTGGAGGATCAGACAGGAAGCAATCGCTCGCGAAGTCGATATCTCAAGCTCAAGGAATCAGTTTGATATTACTTTACCTGGTCCACAACTAATCTTGTCACTGCTTTCCAACTATCTTATTGGTCCGTTAAAATTTATTTTGAAAATGTATTAGCCTCTTTGGATCATAGGTTTGAACAGAAGTCTGAAAAGAATTCAATTTTTTGTAAGAGAAAATACTGTAGCAAAAAGGTTTAAATTGTGGTTAAAACTGTGGACCAAATGGACCCCAACTCCCTTTGGACGTTCATTCGACCACTATGGTTTTCGCATGTTACATCTACACTGGTGTTAAATAACCGTCAATGCACCAAATGGTGGAGACTTTCCTTTTTTCTTTCCTCTTCTTCTTCTCCTTTTTTTTATTTTTTTCAGGAAGCTAGAAGACTGAGATTTTGCAGGATAGTAGTGGAAAGGGTGTAGAGAACATACACATTACTGAAACATATATAATTTTGTCTGATGTTGAATGATCGAACAAGCAGCTGGATCTTTAACCTAATGGCTGCTGATCATTTTTTAATTCTTTTCTTTTTGAAGAATATGACAGTTTCCTCTGCGGGGGCTAATTTCTAGCCTAGTCTGTTAAGCACTAAGCTGCAAAATTTATGTCCAGTGACTCCTTGTGCTTGCTCCCGAACTTCTCTTATCTCTCCCAATCTCTTAAATGAAAGCTAGGAGAAAAGAGGAAAACCTTGGTTGACGTTGCACAAAATCTACAAGTTATTCTCAAAATTCTTATTTTTGACTCTTCTGTGCAGATCTTGGCCCATACACAATGGATTTTACCTCAAGTGGTCGTTATATGACTTTTGGTGGAAGGAAAGGCCACTTGGCTATCGTAGATATGAAAAATATGGATCTAATTAGGGAGTTCCAGGTATGTAATGGTTTTTCAAAAGTCCAGCTCTTCTTGTGGAGATTTGATCTGGTTGTTCAGGCTTCAGTATGGTTGGGACCCACTAACACAAATTGCCCTTGTACTCCCTGACCTTAAAATTGTCCCAAATATGTACATGAATCTGCACTGTTGTTATTTTATGTTTATTTTTGATAAGACATTTCTTTACGGCACTAAATGAAATATGAATGTGCTTATTTATTACTTGGAGCGGAGAGTTGCTTTGAATATTGATAAAATTACATCTGATAATAGATGCCAAGAAGTTGGTTTATAGGGTCAATATAATTTCTCTAATTGATACGAAGAACACTTCATGGTGTAGGCACGTTGGGTTGTGGTGAATATATATTTGATTTTTCGTTTTGTTGTTTTCGTAGTAGTACAGTAATGCCTTCCAAGATTTGAATTCTTACCATTGTATCTCACTCTCTTTTTTTTATTTTTTATTTTTATAACTAATATGCTTGTTTTATTAAGTGCACCACACTGGTTTTTTTTTTTTTTTTTCCTCAGGTGAGAGAAACAGTACGTGATGTGGCGTTCTTGCACAATGAACTGTTCTTTGCCACCGCTCAGAAAAAGTATGGAACTATTTTCTTCATCTAAGTAGCTGTTATCTTTCTAATCTGAAATGTTTTTAACATTAATAGGGTACTTGTCTATGGAAACTTATGGATGTGTCTATATTAATGGTTAATGGTTGCGTTCTGTTGCGTCTAATTTCTTGTGTTAATACTTTATTGATCAAGTGATTAGCATTAACATCAGTGTTAAAGGTATGAGAACTAGGATTTGCTTTCACGATCTCTGTATTCCAGTTTTCTAATTGATGGTGAGAGATTTGTGTTAGAAGCTGCTATGTGTATTTGAATTAGAAATTTTGACTAACAACAATTCTTTTCCGGTTTTCATGTTTCCATTATACTGAATTGAAGCTTGCTCGCATGCATACATACATACATGAAATAAAAGTTGCTTTTTCCCCTTTTCTTTTGTAATAACAGTAAAGAAAAAATTAGCGCTATGTTTTCATCAAGATAGTTGAAGTAATTGAAGGAATAGTGACATTTCAAGCATTATACCACTTTTATTTGGATGATTTAGTTAATGATTTTAAAATAATTGCCAGGTATCCATACATTTATAATCGGGATGGCACAGAACTTCACTGCTTAAAGGTTAAGTATTATGCAGGGGTCTATGTTGGTTTTAATGCCCTTCCTTCCTGGGGGAGGTCTATGTCTTTTTCTTTAAATGTTATTTTTAAATGCATCATCCGGTACCAAGTCATAATTTAATATGTTACAGGAACATGGCGCAGTCTTGAGGCTTCAGTTTCTGAAAAACCACTTCCTCTTGGCATCAATAAACAAATTTGGGCAGCTTCATTATCAGGATGTAACTATGGGTGGGATGGTAGGTAATTATAAGACCGGCTTAGGCCGTACCAACGTGATGCGGGTGAATCCCTTCAACAGCGTTGTTGCTTTGGGTCATTCCGGAGGTACAGTTAGCATGTGGAAGCCTACAAGTTCCGCTCCTCTTCTCAAGATTCTGTGTCACCGTGGGCCAATCTCAGCGTTGGCGTTCCACCCCAATGGTCATCTTATGGCCACGGCTGGAAAAGAGAAGAAAATTAAAGTCTGGGACTTGAGGAAACTTGACAGTGAGCTCCAAGATTTACCCGGCCACGCCAATACCTTGGATTTCAGTCAGAAAGGTTTACTTGCTTGCGGAACCGGGTCGTTTGTCCAGGTTCTGGGCGATTTCTCTGGAGCTCAAAACTATTGCAGATACATGAATCACTCCATGGTGAAAGGTTATCAGATAGGAAAAGTGTTGTTTAGACCGTACGAAGATGTTCTAGCCATAGGGCACTCGATGGGATGGTCTAGCATTCTTATTCCAGGTTCCGGGGAACCCAACTTTGATTCTTGGGTGGCAAATCCATTCGAGACATCTAAACAGCGGAGAGAAAAGGAAGTGCACTCGCTGCTCGACAAGCTTCCTCCCGAAACAATCATGTTGGATCCAACAAAGATTGGCACAGTGAGGCCAGCAAAGAAGAAAGAGAAGCCGACGAAGCAGGAAAGAGAGACCGAGATGGAAGCAGCCGTTGAAGGTGCCAAGGACGTCGACTTCAAGAGGAAAACAAAGGGAAGGAATAAACCGAGCAAGAAGGTGAAGAAGAGGCAGGAGATAGTCGCCAAAGCTAAGAGACCTTTCTTGGAGCAAAATATGAAGGAGGAAGAACTTTTGGCGAGAAAGAAGCAGAAAACAAGTGAAGTAGTTGAGCTACCGGTTTCTTTGCAGCGGTTTGCTAAAAAGAAAGCAGCAACATGACCACAAGTGTTTTTAAATTTTGATAACTTGTTTGTTATTTATGAATCTTTCAATATTTCTCAATTTTGTGGTTTTCATGAGGTAGAATAGAATGTATTCCAAAATTTTGATATTTTTGTCTACATCAAAGAAGTATGATTATGAGCCAGAAAGTGGTTTTCCTCTCTTGTATGCTTCAAAAATTCATTTATTGTTATATGGTATAAACCCAATTTTATAACTAAGCGGAAATTACAAATTTCCATAAAAAATGAAATTAATACGGAGGCTTCTAAAGAAAATTTTATGACTTTCACGTTGGACTGGATAGATTTATAAAAGAGATAATTACATGTTAGGTCATGCTTTTAAAAAATATGCTTATTCATGTCAAATAAAAAAAAAAAACTATGCCACATTACTTTTCATATAACGTAAGTGGCATTATAGAATTCAAATATGTGTGAATTTATAAAAGTATTATGTATCAAAAGGTGACTTTGTGAAAACTCTTTTTTGTAAAAATTTGATTGATTGAATAGGATTAGTTTAAATTTCATATTGTGTTTGGTAGTTTATCACATTATATTCTTGAAAATGCAATTTTAGTGATGGACTAAATTGAATATAGTTCCTGAAAATTAATTTTGTTAAAATAACTTATATGTTGTAAACATGGTATGTACTTTTTCTTAAATTTTTGTAAACATTAAAACATAAATTAATATTGAATACTTTGAACAAAAACCATTATAATAATTCAAATTTTATGAGAGAAAATCAGTTTGAACTTGTTCGAATCATAAAAATATCAATTCAAATTAATTTTGCTATAGTGTTTTCTCTCGTAAAGTTTAAATTACTAGTGTTTTTAGTTTAAAAACAATTGAAACTGGCAATCACTAATTATCACTAATTATATTTTTAGTTTAATCACGTATTATATTCTTCTTTCGTTTTATTCTATGATGATTCCATTTGAGCCACTTGATTCTGTTTGTTTTTTGTTTTTGTTTTTGTCTTCTTCTTTTTTCCGTGTTTATGGTTTACAAGTGGGCCCTATTTCTGGAGAATGGCTGTGCTCTGGGCATGGGCTCTGGTGGTCTTCCATTGGCAGATTCTGTTTCCAAGAACTCTTTTCTCTCTCAATTCCAGTCCCCAGCTGCCCCTTTCGCTTTTACAACCCTCTGCAGCAACCTAATGCTCTTTTATTTATTTATTTATTTATAAATTTTTTGGATAGCGGCCATATGCCATTTTGGAGTTTATGCTTATATGTATAAAACCACCGTTGCTGCGCCTGGCTCAAATTATGTTAGACTCTTCTTCTTATTCGACTGGAAAAATCGCTTAATTTACGTTTGAATATACAGTTAAAATATTAGTCTAAATAAAAAATTTTAACTAAATTTGTGTTTGAATAAGTATTGAAAACTCTCGTTTGAAATATTGAAAAATTTATTTGATTAAAAAATAAATATGAAATATATAAAAAGAAGTTATTTAATTGAAAAAAATATATAAAATAACAGTGTCAAAATGTAAATGTAAATATATAGGAGTGAAATAACTATTTAATATTAATACAAAGTTAATTAATGACCAATAAGGGTATGTGCTCCTAATTAATGACCAATAAGGGTATGTGCTCCTAATAAGGGTATGTGCTCCTAATGAAAAAAGAATTCCTTTACAATGTATACAAAAGTTTCAATCGTATGAGTTAAAATATAAATATAAATATACAAAGGTGTTTATATATAAAAGTGAAAACACCATTTAATATTAACACAGAGCCGGTTAATGGCCACTGGGGACACTGAAGAAAGAATTCCTTTACAATTCTTTTTAAATTCCCTCGACACCAAACCGTTTCATCCATATTCGATTTTAAGATATTCTAGACGCTATTATAAAACAAATGACATCATCTATCTTCTTCTGCTTCTTTTTTCATTCTATTTCATAAAATCTTCATTTAATTGTGCCCCAGTAAAATCAAATTCGGGCTCCGTTATTGGCTCGAGGAACATTAAAGAGGGTCTTCCAAGTATGTGGTTGTGTTGTCACTTCCTAAGATATGGTTGTAAATAAAGATTCAGCAAGACTATTCGATGAAGCATGTTACATATCCACATCTTAGAGTATTAACTAGACGAAAACCCTCGTGTTGCTGCTGCAGAGAATATTTGTGTTATATAAAAATTTGGAAATGTTGTCATTATAAAATTAGTCTATAGATACAAATATATATATATATATATATATCTAGTCTCTCTCTTTGCTATTTTCGGTCAGAACACTGACTTGAGCATCGAAATGTCTTTGACAGACACCAAACCAATATCCTCTTACTCTGAGGCCTTCTCTCTTCTTACAGATATGACTAGACTAGACAGAGCCAAGTAGAACAAGAAACATGACCACCGCGCTCCCTTGTCCGTGGTGTCATGTCGTTCGTAGGCATCAACAAAGTGAAAAGAAGATGATAAAATTGATATTTTTTGGGTTTTTTCAAGGGATTTTTTTTCAATTTTTAAGTTTTTTACTTAAAATTTCAAACAACAATACAAAAAAGATAATTTTATATTTTTATATTCTAAAAAAAGTCGAGATATTAAAAAAAAATTTCTCAAAATCTTGGTCCTAATATTAAATACTCCAACAGCCAGGACCTTGAGTGAAAAAGAAAAGCGACCGATTACTTGTCCCGACCGGAACGGAAAAGCAAAAAAAAAAAAAAAAGTGATCAGTTAACGTGAACACACGTGGCAGAGTTGAGTGGGACATTTTGTGCATGAACATGAAAAATTAAACCCGCCCCTTTCGGTTACGTAATTATATTCACATGCTCATATCACCACGCACTTCATCTCTTCTCATAAATGATGAAAGATAGACCAATGATTTGATCACGAAATACGACTTATCAAAAATAAATAAATAACAAACATATATATCCAGTTTCCATGCCATGATTGAGATTTTCTTAATACTTGATTATGACACCTGCTAAACAAACAAAACAAAATGAATAAATAAAACGCTTTCGTTTTTAATTTTTTTGATGACTCACCACTGCATAATCGTGATGATTTTAGGTTTATCCGATGATCCCATAATTCTCTTTCTTTATTATTATTATTATTATTATTATTATTTGTTTCTTTTTCTTGTCTCCATTTTCTGTCCATTCGAACTCGTCTCTTTTAATCTCTCTCTCATAATTCATTCATTTTTATTCATTCATTCACAAAGATGCACATAACGCAAAAGTAGCTTTTTTTCTCTTTCTTTCTTTCTTTCTTTCTTTGTTTTGCAGAAACAAAAAGGGTCATAAAATCACGCATATAGCCAAGAGATATTTGTTCTTAATTACTTCCTGATTTCGTATAATCTTCAAACTGGTAAAACTACCTTTTATGTTTTCTTTATGAATAATGATCCTTACCTTATATTGATGATTTCCAGGCTTATTTTAGTCTCTCTGTATTATATGCCTTGTTTTAAATATTTTTTTAATAATTTCCGTCTGATTATCATCAATAATTGATCTTCTAATGCCACTATTTTTTTATTCTATGCATTGGTCTCATCACGCAGGAATTCTCCATTCTTGATCATCAGAAAATTTTTTTTAAAAAAAAACCTTTGATTTGCTTTTCTGAGGAAAAAAAAAAGGAAATTCAAGAGCTAATTAATCATGCTTGGAAATGGGGTTGTTGGGATTCTTTCGGAATCCTCAAACAAGTGGGAGAGAAGGGCACCTCTGACTCCATCGCATTGTGCTAGATTGCTGCACGGCGGTAGGGACAGAACTGGAATTTCACGCATAATTGTGCAGCCATCAACCAAACGCATTCATCATGATGCACTCTATGAAGATGTTGGGTGCGAAATATCAGAGGACTTGTCAGAATGTGGCCTCATCTTGGGCATCAAACAACCAAAGGTACTAAATAAAAATTAAAAAAAAAAAATTCCTATGTTCAAAGTTGTTTTCAACGTTAATGTTAAAAAAAGAGCGTTATAATTAGGTAATGGTGTTGGTTTTGTAGGTAGAGATGATTCTCCCTGATAGAGCCTACGCCTTCTTCTCACATACCCACAAGGCCCAGAAAGAAAACATGCCCTTATTAGATAAGGTATTTTTATGGGCAGACTTTGATTATATGTTTATATTTTGTTTATCCTTTTTTTTAAATGGGCTTATATATATATATATATATATATGCAGATTTTAGCTGAAAGGGTATCATTGTATGATTATGAGCTTATAGTTGGGGACCATGGAAAAAGGTTACTTGCATTTGGGAAGTTTGCTGGTAGAGCTGGAATAATTGACTTCTTGCATGGATTGGGACTGAGTGAGTAAAAATTAATTACTTGCATTAGGAAATTGTTAAATGAAAAAAGACAGTGGTTGAATAAATTTTTACTTTTTGTTTTTTTACAGGGTATCTAAGTCTTGGATATTCAACACCTTTTCTTTCATTGGGAGCATCTTATATGTATTCATCCTTGGCTGCGGCCAAAGCTGCAGTAATTTCTGTGGGTGAAGAGATAGCAACTCAGGGATTACCTGCAGGAATCTGTCCTCTTGTCTTTGTTTTCACTGGCTCAGGAAATGGTAATTTAGTCTCTAAAATTTACTCTCAACTTTACACACAACATTTATCATGAAATTCTTTTTGAATGTCTTCTGATCATTTCTCAAGACTGTGGGCAATTTTTTTTAGTCTTCTTTTTTTTTTTTTTTTTTTATAATTTTGGTATCAGCTATATATATATATTTTTTTTCTTTTTGTAGTCTCTCTTGGTGCACAAGAGATATTCAAGCTTCTTCCTCACAGTTTTGTGGATCCAAGTAGACTTCCAGAGCTATTTGAAAAGGTAAATTAAGATTCTAAATTATGCTTGTAAATTCTTATCCAATTGTTGTAAATGTTCCTCACTAATGCGTTAAAATAGATTTGATTGTTAGGAACTTAAATAAAATCAACAATTCTATATCCCTTTTCCACACTTGCTTTAACAAAAAGAGCTGGCTGGGAAGCTCATTTTTGTTAGTCATCTGACATGTTTGTAAATGTTCCTTTTTGGTTAGGGGAAGGATAAATCTCAACCTGCAACAAGGACATCAAAGAGGATCTTTCAAGTATATGGTTGTGTTGTCACTTCCAGAGATATGGTTAAAAACAAAGATTCAACAAAAGTCTTTGACAAAGTATGCTTCCACATCTGAGAATTTTTGTTTCTTGATTAATTCTCTTATGTATACTCCTTTGTTTTTCTTATATGTCAACTTGCTGGAAAAAAATTTCCCCTGTTCCAAAATGGGGTTTCAAAAATGATGAGATAACTTTTATCCTATAACATTGATGAAATAAAAATGCAAGTGTAGATAGACTTTTACGTTAATCCTAAATCAATGTAGACTAACTTTAAGTTTTTATCTCATTTCAGGCCGATTATTATAAACATCCAGAACACTACAATCCTGTTTTCCATGAAAAAATCGCTCCATATGCATCTGTAATTGGTAAGTACTACACCACGAGTAAAACTTGAAATATTTTGCCTTTTAAGCTTTAAGTTACACAGTTCTGGTGTTTTTTTTTTTAAGAAATACAAAATAACTACTTTTTGGTATAAACTGTGAGCAGATCTTTGGTTTGGGTTGATGTTTTGTTATCACAAATTTATCTTTTCTGGGCAGTGAATTGCATGTATTGGGAGCAAAGATTTCCTAGACTGCTGACTAACGAGCAGCTTCAAGACTTGATCAAGAAAGGATGCCCACTTGTTGGACTATGTGACATAACTTGTGACATAGGTGGATCAATAGAATTTGTCAACCAAACAACTTCCATTGACTCACCTTTCTTCAGGTATCACATCATATATATAGATTCACTCCATAATTTGAAAAATTATGTGGTAAATTATGGAAAAATTATGCCGTTAAAATATATTTTTAGACCGAGAAATCACATAAGAATCATGTTAGTTTGAGAAAAATGTCAGTTAAAGGAACTTGATGAAATTCTAATACTTAGAAGTGTGCCTAACTGTGGTTTTTTTCCCCTTACCCTACCATAACATTCTCCTTAAGATTGGGGTATGGCATGAGAGAATCGTTATCAACACAACACAACACAGTTCTAAGCCATTAAATACATGAGTTTTGTATCATATTAAGAAAAGTATGATTGTCTAATGAAACTTGATAAAAATCTAATGATTCAAAATTGTGTCTTAACAATTAATTTTCCCCCTTACCTTGCCAAAGAATTCTTCTAATTTAAATTGTACATCTTTCCTAGTCCTTAATTTTTCCCCCTGCCTAAGAGAGATGATGATGGGTTTTCAATCATGTTTCTCAGGTATGACCCCTTAGACAACTCACACCATAATGACTTGGAGGGTAGTGGCTTAATGTGTTCATCGGTCGACATACTTCCAACTGAATTTGCAAAAGAGGTACACTATTTCTATCAAGGAAATTCTAGTAAAAATACATAAATACTTTTGTTTCGGAGCAATTTTCTGATTTTGTCTGACATTGGATGTAATTGTGGAAAGGCTTCTCAACATTTTGGAGACATATTATCCGAATTTGTGGGACATTTGGCATCAATAATAGACCTTAAACAATTACCTGCACACTTAAGGAGAGCTTGCATAGCCCATGGAGGAGCCCATACTTCCTTGTATGAATATATTCCTCGCATGAGAAGTTCTGACTCAGAGTAAGCTTCAAGGCCCTTTTTAATTTTCTTTGTAAAAGCTGGGAGAACAAAGTAGATTTAGAACCGCTATTGTCTCGTAATATATAATTTTTCCATCTTTTGAAATTTGTCAAGAAAAAACAGTACCAGATATGTATATAAATATAAAAAGTTAGTTATATAATTATATCTTTTAATTTTAATTTTTTTTAATTTATCTTTCTGTTTTTTAAAATATAAAGGTATTTTTTAGATTTTGAAAACTTATTTTAATTTTATCCCTACGAATAGAAAAAATTAGGCGAAATAATATGACTACCTTAAATAGTTTTGCACAATATTTTATATATCATAAACATTAAAAATCCTAAAAAAACATTAAATCTTAGAAAAAGATCTTAAGTTTTATGACTTGTTAACTTTTAAAATATTTTTTGACAAATTTTTTTAAAAAAATACATTTTATAAACAAATTAGGTTTAATTAAAAGTATTTTTATCCTATCTCTATATTTTCAGTCGAAAAAGTTTGTGAGGCATAAAATTAAAATAAATTTTTAAAATTCAAAAGATATCTTTATAGTATCTAAAAACCAAAAGAGAAATTGAAAAATAATAAAAACTATCATATATAGTTACATATTTAACCCTCTATATATATATAAATATTTGTTTTACTATATTCAAAATAAAAGTTGCTATCTTGATATTTTTTTCTTTTCTCATTTTTTTTCTATGCCTTCTTTTCCATTTATTTGTTCTTGTCATACAATGTAGCTAAATTCCCTTTTTCAATATGCAGAGAAATATCAGAAAATCCTTCAAGTTTTCAATCTAACAAGAAGAAGTATAATATACTGGTAGGTTCCTCTCTTTATGTCATTATAACTTATGTTTATTAGTTCTTTCTGCCATCCCGAATTACTAACTTCCAAAATTATTGTTAGGTTTCTATCATATTAGATCTAAAATATTTGTGATTCACCAAAAAAAAAAAAAATCTAAAATATTTGTGATGAACCTTGTGATTGGATTGACAGGTGTCTTTAAGTGGTCACCTATTTGATCAGTTTCTGATAAATGAGGCCTTAGATATTATTGAAGCTGCAGGAGGCTCATTCCACTTGGTAAAATGTCAAGTGGGTCAGAGCTCAAAAGCCATGTCATTATCAGAACTTGAAGTGAGTGAATTTTTATGCAAATTGCCTTTTTAAGAACCAATTTTTATGGCAAATCCATTAACAATTTTTTTTTATTATTATTTTTAGGTTGGTGCAGATGATAAGGAAGTTCTGGATCAGATTATTGATTCTCTAACTTCTATCGCAAATCCGGATGTAAGCGGCAGAATCTTAAACAAAGAAACGAATAAAATATCCCTTATAGTTGGCAAAGTCCAGGAGAACAGCACTAAAACCGAAAACGAAATGAAGAGTAAAGCCGGGGTTTTGATTCTCGGAGCAGGCAGGGTCTGTCAACCAGCTGCCGAGTTATTGGCATCAATCGGAAGCGCTTCATCACGCCAGTGGTATAAAACATGCCCAAAAGATGGTTTAGAAGAGCTAAATGATGTTCATGTAATTGTTGCATCTCTTTATCTAAAGGATGCAGAAGAGGTACAAAACACCTTTTTCTTCCATCTTTAATTTAACCTTTTCTCTTTCTTTTGTTCTTTTCCCAGTTTAAAGTTTACTGGCATGATTATTTTGTAGCATTGGATGTAAAGTTATAATAGTTTGAAATCGGAATAAAGCTAAGATTCCCAACTTTTATTTTAGTTTTTAGGATCAACTGACATGGCATGTTATCACCAACCAATAGAAGAATCAAAAGACATATATTATGTAGGTGGATAACAAAAAGTTGGTATCATAGGTATATTCTAATCCCAATTTGATTCTCTTATTAGCAGACTCATATTCGGATTATATTTGTTTACAGATCATTGAAGGTATACCAAATGCAACTGCAGTTCAGCTTGATGTGCAGGATCATACTAGTCTTTGTAACTATATTTCACAGGTACAGAAATTTCTTCCGTGTACTATAAAACTCGTATTATCAAGACGCTTTACCGGGAATATTCTGTACACAAATGTGAAGCACCATTGTCCATAGTCAGAGAAATTCATCCTGTTTCTTCTCTGGGCAGGTTGATGTTGTTGTAAGTTTATTGCCTCCTAGTTGCCACATGATTGTAGCAAATGCTTGCCTGGAGGTATCATTAAGGAATCTCAATATTGTTTTTGTACAAGTTTAAGCAACACATTTTTCATATAAATGAGTATTTTATTTTATTATGAATTTTTTTTTTTGTTTGGTATCAACGTGATGCAGCTTAGAAGGCATCTTGTAACTGCTAGCTATGTTGACCATTCCATGTCAACGCTAGATGAAAAGGCAAAGAACGCTGGTATTACAATACTTGGTGAAATGGGATTGGACCCCGGGATAGGTAATTGAACAACGCAAAATTTTAATTTAATTTATTTATTTTTGTTGGTGTCATGACTGCCCGTTACAAAAGAGAAGATATAAAACAGTTTTAACTCAAAGTGATGGAAAATTGGACGTTTCAGATCACATGATGGCAATGAAAATGATCAACCAAGCACACGTCCGAAAGGGGAGAATAAAGTCTTTCAACTCCTACTGCGGGGGACTTCCATCTCCGGCAGCTGCAAACAATCCATTGGCATACAAATTCAGGTACTTCCACGGACTAATTGTGTACCCTTTATCTTTCTATGGAAGCTTAGTTACTTACTAAGTTGCCACCTGTCGTTCAGTTGGAATCCTGCAGGAGCTATCCGAACTGGGCACAATCCTGCCACATATAGATCTCAGGGAGAAACCGTGCATGTTGATGGTAAGTTTTCAGCATTTTTCCTTTTGAGTGAGATCTGAACAAGAATATATATCCAAGCCACAGACTTACTCCTGCAAGACAATAGCATTAAATTAAAAAGAGACAAACGTACATCCTAGTGTCTCATACATTTTGTCTTTGCTAATATCTAATATGCACTTCATCGTTCCAATTTTTGTGGTACATGTTTTGCAGGGGACAATCTTTATGATTCAGCTGTGAAATTCCGGATACCTGATCTTCCAGCTTTTGCATTGGAGTGCCTTCCGAATCGCAATTCTTTAATATATGGAGACTTGTACAGAATAGCAGATGAAGCATCCACCATATTTCGTGGAACCCTCCGCTATGAAGGCAAGATATGCATCCCGTTTTCATCTTTTGTCGTTTTTTAGCCCCATGCTTCAATTCTTTATATTGACTTGCATGTTAAAGCAAAAAGCTTTAGGGAAAATACTGAGGTAGAAACACTAGGGGAAAAAAAGAGTAAAACAACTTCTTATGGTAATATAAGAAGGCCTCGACTTAAACCCATCCAGTTTTGCTTGATTCAATGTGTGGCATTTTTAAGGAACTTAAAAGACATTTTTTCCGCTTATAGGATTTGGTGAAATAATGGGGACACTTGCAAGAATTGGTCTTTTTAACACTGAACCCAATCCACTTCTTAAGGATGGAAAGAGACCCACATTCGGTACATTCTTGCTTGAGCTTCTCAAGATTGAAGGTGATGATTTTAATGCTCCTCTGAAAGGAGAGGAGAGCATTGCTGAAAGGATTGTCAAGCTTGGACTTTGCAAAGACAAAAGAACTGCATTAAAGGCAGCCAAAACTATCATGTAGGCCTCTCCTTATACATCTTTACCTTTTATCGACATAATCAAATTGTTTAATGTTTCTTATGTTAACCAGGTACAATGTTTTATAGCATGGACAATATTTATGTTGCGAACAAGGCTACAGTGCATTCTCTTTTAGGATGTATGTGCAGCCTAAATCTTAGCTATTGAATGAGGCTTAAAAACGATCTTATCTGTTAAAACTTTTTTTAGCTTTTATCATGTGAAAGCTGACAACTTTTTTGGACGACTCAAATTGGTTGTTTTTTTTAATTTCATTCAATGAATGAAAAATGTGATGCATGGTATTGTCATTCTACTGTTAAGTCTCTATAATGTTTCCTTTTTGTTTTTCCTGGCCAGATTCTTGGGACTTCAGGAGCAGACAGAAATTCCCGTCTCCTGCCAAAGCGCGTTCGATGTTTCCTGTTTCCGGATGGAGGAAAGGTTAGCCTACTCAGGCTTAGAACAGGTACTAACCTTATCAGCAATACTACCAATTCTACTCGGAAACATAACAGAAGTGTTAAACTGCACTTTAATCATGCCTCAACTACCTTTTATGGAACTTGTTTCCTATGTTGTTTGAGAATCCTTCATCCTTGCAAGTTGATACGTATGATAGTCCTTCCGAAAGTGATTCTTCACATTTTTATAGTTTTCCACTGGACAAGAAAAGTATTTTCTTATTTTCCCAAAAGTGAAACTTTAAAAGCCTTTCTTCTTTTCTTTTTTAATGGATATACTTGTGATGATTTATTAGCCAAATGTTTTGTCTCAAGTTTGATTTTATGGTCAGGATATGGTGCTTTTGCATCATGAAGTGGAGGTAGATTTCCCAGAGGACCAACATACAGAGAGACACACAGGAACTTTATTGGAATTTGGGAAGACCAAGAATGGCAAAACCACCACTGCCATGGCCCTCACTGTTGGCATCCCTGCAGCCATTGGAGCACTGGTACTTGTTACAATTAATAATACCAGACTGTCCATGAAAGTTTTAAAAATAATTTTCTTGAGATTAAAAGCTTTGAATTTGGTTTTGCAGCTCATACTTGAAAAGAAGATAAACACAAAAGGGGTCTTAAGGCCTATTGAGCCTGAAGTGTATGTCCCAGGTAATATTTTTGTTTGTTTTGCTTTACTAGTGTGTAACAGTTAAAAGGTTTCTTTTTTTCCTTTAATCACTTTAATTATTATGTTTTAAGATTAAAAAATAAATAAATTATACTTGTTTTTGGTTTCTCAGCATTGGATATCTTGCAAGCTTATGGGTTCAAGTTGATGGAGAAGATTGAGTGATCAAGAAGATTTGTGATCATAAACTACGTATGGTTACGTATTTAAAGTTGTGAATTTCATACTGGTTACAGAAACTGAGACCTTTTTATTGTCATCCGTAATGTAAATGTTTTACCTTACAAATTATTTAAAGTATAAAATATCCTTGAAAAGTAGAGAAAAATGAAGAAAAATTGCCAATCACATTTCTTTCCCTCTCATTGATTCTTTCGCGCAGAGTGCATAAACGGGCAGTCGCGTGTTGACATGAATAATAATAATAATAATAATAAGTTTATGATCCGTTTATGACCCTCGTAGGAAAAAAAGTCTTGAAATTTGAGATTGATATTAATGGACTACTCATAATCTTCTTCGAGTCTCCATAATAATAGACAAAGACAAAAATATCAAAAATATCTAAATGCAAAACATGTATGTAATACTACTTGGCATGTTGTGTGGGCACGATTATTAGTGGTGTACATTTTGAATATGATAAATCTAATGAAAATTATTCTTTTTTCCGTAAAATCTGACAACTAAAATATAAATACCCACTAGTAGATTTTCTTTTCTGGTTCCCACTCCAATTTTAAGATTTAAGTTACATTTTTCTCTTGTTTTTGTATACATGAGTCAGAAATAAATCGGTTGTATCAACATGTTTATAACCCCTATTATATACGGGGAGTTGTCCGGTTAGCAGGAATAATCCGGTTTGTTTCCGTCTCAACAGTGCCAACCTGTATAACTTGTTCCATGGAAATTGCCGGTCTTTAACTTTATCCCAATTCCCTCCAACTACATTGTATCTACTAAAAAAAAAGTTAGCAGTCCCGGTCTGGGTTAGTGAAAACATAGTACGAGAATTAAAAAGTAGGAAGTTCCGTCTGCCAAAAAAGGTTACCGAATAAATTTATCTGTGCCAAACTGCTAGGTCTCCTAGTTATCAGGAGGACCTGACCTTAAAATTTTTGCTATTTTTTTTTTTTTTTTTATTGTTAAGCGTTTTTTTTTTTTTTTTCTAAGATCGGTCCTAAAACCTAACCCATAAACCTCTTTCTCGACTGTTGGGCTAATCCCAGCAGTGTTACAATTTTGGATATTGCAGCAACTAGTATTCGGTTATTTACATTTCTCCCGATTTTAACCCTATTGCATACTTCCTCGAACACGAAGAGAAACAATCAAGCTTTTGACATGGCCAGTCTTTTTTACTGAATCTGACTGACCAAAATAAATCATAGATGCATTAAGATTATGAAAGAAGTAACCTACAAAAGAAACTAACTTCTCAATAACATGACGTGTCCGTCACAACCCAGATCAGAAACCCCAACTTTTTTTTTCCATGCCTCAAAATGGGGAGTAATAAGCCAGTGTATTAGTCCTCATAATTTCCTTAACCCAGCTTGAGCAAGACCGTTCTGGATCTCTCCTCTAAGCTGCTTTGCTGGATGACCAGTATCAGGCAACTTTCTTCAGTATCCATCATTTGATGCTTCTTCGCATAAAACAAAAATCGGCCAATAAATCTTCTAGGTATCTCCTAAATCTTTTCAAGTTATCTATTACTGAATAATTAATGAAAAACCCATGTGTTTAACTGTTGTTCCACTTCATCCCAGTTATGTACTTTTGTCACGAGAGGGTATTTGTTGATAGAATCGATCTTGCACCACGGATAGGAGTTCTCATAATCAAAAAGTAGAACCCTGATTCCAGCATCAGCACATTCGATGGCATATCTTGGGTTATCATCGATCAAAACCTTAGCTCCTAATGACCTGGAAGATAAGAGTTAATGGAAGACCAAGCATGTCAGTGACATATTTCGCCCTACCAGTTCATCAATTACAGTCCACGCACATAAACAGTGAGGAGTACACGTGAGTTTACAGGGTCTAATTTGTACACTAATGCATAATCATAATGTATTATCATACACACATTATTATTATATTTTACCAAAAACTAGTGGATTCCAGCACACATAATAAGGGGAAAAAGAAATAGAAAAAGAAAAATGAAAGTCGAAACATGAAAGGGAAAAGAAATTTCACAAGCATACCTGCATATATCTGACTTAGGCCTTGACACACCATCAAGAGCAAAGTGGTTACCAAAGTGAATCTCCTGAAACAATCCCGGATAGTGCTTTTCAAGCCATTCAATTGTGTGATCCTTGATGGCATTCTGCCGAGATCTATTGGCACATATACAAAAACAATTTAGCAAATGCAGGTTAGAAAGCCAAACATGGATGAAGTTTTTGATAGTTGTACATACGTCACAACAGAAAGGTTACAAAATCTTGATAACTTATGAAGCGCCTTCTGAGCACCTGGAATTGGGTGGATCCCAGTCTTGAAATACGAGGTCTTGAAGAACTCATGAACACGGATATCAGCTGTCACAACAAAGTAGATATTTCGAACCAATTCATTGATTAGAGACCTATAAAAAAGTGCCAGAATTCCTTGCAGAAGAAAACAAAGTTGAGTTCAATGGCATAAACAACTTGTGAGTTAAATTGAAACTAAAATAAGGACTTTGGAGTGAAATTTGGTATTTGAATTCACCCATGACATCCAACTGAAACAACTCTTTAAGTCAGACCGTCAATAGGCATTACTTGTATCAGCAAACTTCTATGCCAGTAAACATTTAATATACCAGATTGCTAGTTCCATGAAAATAATCATCTTATGGTAATGGTGCAAATGAGCCAAGGCAAAGGATACTAGAGGTACCTTCATCGCGAGAACAGTTCCATATCTGTAGCACCAAATGCAGATTGCATGACAAAATATCCAGAGTGTAAACATTCGCCATCAACGGAAAACAGGAAATCATTAAAGAGACCTTATAGGGGCAAGAAGGAACTACCTTGAAGAACTCGTAGACATGGTACTCTGAAACAGAATGATTCAAGGAATACCGATCAGCAATAAACCTGTTCAAGGCTGACACAAAGTTCCCCAAAACTACAGAGAGCAACAAATTATGTGTCACCAAAGAACACAACCAAACAAGAAGCAAACATTAAATTAAGCACACAAATAAATTAATTTTAAAAAAAAATCTAGTTCAGACTTTGCAGCGAGTAGAAAACTTAAAATTCTTTTTACATCGCAATTAATTGTCAAATGGGCATGTGCAAAAAGTCGTCTAGCTGAAAAAATAGTCAAAAAGACCCAAAAAGGAAGTGACTTTTTTTTCCCTCTTCGAATCCTTACATCACAGAAAGCTCTAAGAAATAAAAAACACTAAGAGATGAAGAATTTACCCTCGTCGACGTCAACGGCGACGACAATCTTATCCCGTGGCAAAGCATGGTTAGGGAACCCGAGACGGTTTCCGTGTTGAATCGCCGTCTTGCATCCGTTGGGGGCCAAAGTACTGGCATCTGAAGTACGGACCTCTTGCAAAGGAGAAATCCCGTCCAACTCCAAATCACGAACGAACTGAGACTTGTGATGATCAAAACCGCTAATCCGACGACCACCATTACAGGGTTTACCATTACTGTGGAGCCAACGGGGACGAGGGTAGCGATTGGGAGGGTCGGACTCGAAGCAACCTCTAATGGCGAAAGCAGAAAATCTAACAGACGAAAAAGAAGAAGAAGAAGAAGAAGACGACGAAGGAGGAGTTTCGACGTGAAATCCTCTGGAGATAACATAAGCTGCAGAAGTTGCAGCCATGTCCCCCGCGAAGCGCCGAGGATAATGCTGCGATCGCGAGAGAGAAGAGAACAGGAATCGCACACCGCGGTGGCTTTGCCTCCTTGCCAACAACATTACGAAGGATTCACGCTCGTTTCCCCTCCGCCGCCATTGCTGCAAACTCCAAATCTTCACGAAATTGGGACCAAAACTCAAAACCCTAGCTAATTCCCAATCAACGAAAACATGAAAATAAAATTGGAAAATCAGGAATTTTTCCAAATCGGAATATCCAAAATCCAAAACTTCGATGGAAGAACTTTTGAAATGAAACCAAAAAAATAAAATAAAATAAAAAGGAAATTGTAAGATTTTGTTCGCAACCAATAATTCTCAATGGTTGCTTTGCCAAGTCCCCCTCTCACCGAGGATCTTTTATTTATTTAAAAAAATAAAAATTTAAGATCTAATTATCTAATTAATTAAATTTAAAAGAAAGAGATTAAGAGACTAATCAGTGGTTAAAGCGAAAATTGGGGCTTGATTTTCGATTTTCCTTCTTTTTGTCGTCGTTTTAGCATTAAACCCTTCCGCTCCAGTCTCCACCTCTCCCTCTCTCTTTTTTTTTTAATGATATTTTGCCTTTTTGTGGTAGTGTATAAGATTTTTATTTTTCTTTTCTCTGAAGAAATGTTTTTTTTTTTTTCTCCACTTTTTTTTGGGTTTCGAGCCGTTGAGTTTTGGTCCACATCAGTATTTTTTTTTTGTTTTTGCGTGTGCTTTTAATACGTCAATTTGTCACGCAAATTGGAAAGGGACCCACCAGCCCGACTGAATATTACTGCTAATCGTCGTCTACTGCCACAAACGTCCAACTCTCAATTGGATTCTTTTGAACGGGTGTTTGACAAATATAATCGAACAAAAAGTATATAAAATTTTTACATATTTAATTAAAAAGTAAAAATTTATTACAACATAAAATTTTTAAACTCTATATTGTTTTGAATTAAAAAGTTAATTCTGATCATGTATATCAAACACCATAAAAGTAATCCTTCTTTTCTCTTTTTGGGACTAGATTTCTATACGTCTTGTTTTCCTTCTCTTTTTGTAAACAGAAAATACATGTTATTAAAAATACTTTAACATATGAGAGTGAATATTGTTAAAAATTTGATTAGAATCACAAATCATAATTTAAATCGTAACTTCCAAACAACATAATTTTTTTTCCTTGTTTTTATTTTTATTTTTTTATTTTCAAGGCAAAAAAAAAATCTAAATTTGGATGTTATTAGAGTGGATAAGAAAATTAGAAATTTTTATAGCGGAGATTATAATTTTACTCCATCATTAGAATATGAGTGTTTTAACTATTAGATTAATTTTTTAACAATCTAATATACAATTAAAAACATTTTTGTATTGTGCATTGTAAATTTTTTATTTATATTAAATAGTCACAGAGCAAACTATTAAAATCATAATTCAACGGCTAAAACACTTTGTTCTACAAATAGAGTAAAATTACCTTTATCGTCATAAGAATTATCAAAAAATAATAATATTACCACGAATGTGTGATTTTTTTGGATGGACATAATTAATGAGTTAGTTTAGAGCCTCAAAAAAAGGACTTGAAGTATATATAAAAAAGAAAACGTGAGATTTAATAACTAAAGTGGATTGAAGTTATCACCCAACTCGTAATTGCAACCACAGTTTAATGGTAAACATTATAACCTAAACTAATAGCTTATTGAATACTTTTCTAATGAGAATCCTTGGATCGCACAAGCTTTATAAATGTTAGATCCGTTTAAAATCACATTTTTTTTTTTTTACAGATCTAATAGCTAAAAATAGATACTATTAATAGATATTTTTTTCCAATTTCTATGAGAGTAATTGCCTTATTTTTCGCTTATTTTTAAACGAACAATATGTACAACTTCTTGTACATTTTTTCCACACCTAAATTAACCACCTTTCATTTGGTACATAGAACCTTTTCTCTCGTGAACTTCTCACCCCTCTTATCCTCACCTAGATAAACTCGAAATGAATAGAAAATTAAAGAGCACAAAAGGCGAGCCGAAAGCATCCACCACCAACACAAAAACAAATAACACAAATTGCTAGCTCAAACTAACATAATGGAAACGAATATTACAAAATATAATTAAAAAAATTATGAAAACCAAGGTCAACTAAGCCAAACAACATGGACACTAAAACAACAAGGAGACTCATCATAGCGCCATTTCCAGGCCCTGCATCCGACAATGGAGACCGAGCGAGCTCGTGTTTTCCTATGTCAATCATGATCTCGAAACGACACGAACTATTTCTGCTGCCGCCGGGAGCCATTGGCGATGGATCCACTGTCGTGATCGTCGACAAGTTATTGAACTGACACGCGTCTTTCCTTTGGTTCGTAGTCTGATAATACACATTAAAAGCATAAGAAGCGTTGCTCCTAGCATCAAGCATGCCGCAAGAGGACCCATATCCAAGACTAGTACAATCCGCATAAGTGCACGCATAACTTACACTTTGTCCCAAATTGGGGTCCAAAATGTTAGCCTCCGGTGACATAACACACCATTGCCTAGCCAAATATTTCACCCCTTTTGCCGGGACCAAATTTTTCCCATTGCCCAAATCCAAATCATACTTTATAGACCCATCAAAGTTAAAAATACCCCAATGACGCTCAAAATTGCCCGGTTCAACACTCTTGGCGTCCTCGTCAATAAGTGCAAAAACATAGACATCAGGCAAAGTGGGCCTTTTGGGGGTGCCTTGCTTTTGGACTATCCTATCAAGAAGGCCTTGGTTGAACCTTTGAGCCAGCTCATTATTGGCACTTGGGTCAGCATCCGTGGGCCACCCCATTTCTCCAATAATAACGGGCATGGAAGCAAACCCATTTTTCTCAAGGGCCGTAATCAGTGTGTCGAAATTGGCCTCCATAACGTTGTAGTAAGTGATGGAACCATCTACAATTGGGTTAGATCTGGACCCAAAAAAGGCGTACTCTCTGGGGAAATGGGGGTCGCTTTGGAGGCTAAGAAAAGGGTAGATGTTGATGGTGAGAGGAGCACCGTTGATGCTGAGGAATTTGACGATGGAGATCATGAGGTCGTGGATGTCCTTTCTGAAGTTTCCTCCGGAGGGAAGGCCGGTGTCGGTGTCGTAAACGTCGGCGTTTAGTGGGACGGTGACCTTCACTTGCTTGGCCAACCCGGCTTTGATGAGAGCTGTTTGGATGTTTTGGAGGGCAGGGAGTGTCGTTTTGAGGTACTTGTCTTTGTATGTTTTGAGAAATGGCTCATTCCCTACCGCAACGTACCTGCAATATTATAGGTGCAAGTTTCTGAGCTTTTTTTTTTTTTTTTTAAATTATTTTCGTTGCATGTGTGCGTGTGTGTATGTGTATGTGTACATATATTTTGCTAACTATATTCAAAATAAACTAGCATGTACTTTGGTGTTGAAGTTGATTTAAGTCTTTCAGTCTTTCTACTCATGTATGCTCATATTTAGAAAAGTTGAGAACGTATGGTGTAATCATAGGATCATGTTATTACCTAACGCAACATTTATTTTTTACACAAAAAACCTTTACCCGTAGAATACAAATTTACAAAAACGAACCGTCATAATTTTTATTGAAATTTATTTAATTATTGTTGTTTTTATAAGATTGTTATGTAATCTAAAGAGTTTCTTATGTAATATTTCAAGTGGTACGTGTGAGTTACGAAAGCCCTCCGACCAAAATGGTAGAAGCATGATATCACAAGTACATACAATAGCATGTCAAACGCAACATAAATAGACTCCAAACATAACTTCCTAAGGGTGGCCCTTTTTAAGGTTCTGCTAAGTTTGCTGTTCAAAGCACTTTCGTTTTCCCAACAATTTCTATCCAAAAAACACTCAGCTTCGCTTTGAAAATGACAGTTACCAAAAACCTCTATTGACAACCTATTTTTTAATTTTTTAAGAAAACATATACCGGCCGATTTTGTTCATAAGTTTGGAAAAAAAAAATTTAAACAAAAATTTAAATTTTTGTGAGAGAAATTACCACAATAAAAATGTCATTTACCTTATATCAACCCCAGTTGTGACATAGGCGGATACATTATGAGTAACCCAATTCATGGCAAACTGGACACTGCCGGCAAGAGGTGCTAAGAATTCGTTGGGAATACCAAGCATAACCTCTATAGCAGATTTTGCAAGAGCCTTGAGAGCACCAGGATCAGCTTCAAAGAGCTTCACTTTTTTAAATCCATTGTCCTTGAGGAGCTTCACAACTATGTTTGGTGGCAATGGATGTGTGGAACGGGTTCCCCAGTTGCACGCAAACCCGAAAACCCCAGCCGCAAAAGCTTCTATGATTATGCACAGTACTAACAAAAACCTATAGTTTTGAGAACCCATGTTTTGTTTTGGCATGAGGATTCTTTGTAGAAACTCAAAGGGTATATATGTTAAGAAAGGTTTGAATTTAACTAATCCTTTTAAAAAGGTTCCAGTGACTTTTGTGGAAGGAAAGGTAACGAATCAAATAGATGTTCAACAAGGAACTTTATTCCAAGAAGTAACCCAATTGAATCGTTGATCTTGTTATTGGATGATAAAACTGTTAAGAATCTATCAAGAAAGGAATTGGGGTATACTTGTTAGGGAAAAAAAAACCATAAAGAGGAGTGTTCCTTTTTTAAGCAGAAAGTTTCGACTCTTGTAAAAGTTCCGTTCAGCAAAAGAAGTTTCAGCTTCCATAAAGAACGGGACACGCGTCCTCTCTAGTGGACCCCGCATCTGATTGAAAATCAGCAAAATTAATAGGAAAATGTGGCTTTTAAAAGAAAATTCTGGGCGCGGATTGCCTCCACGAAACCGATGACCAAAAGATGACTTTCAGTCGCAAGTCAACGAAAACGATTCTGATGATTGTTATTATTTTATTATACATGCATGTATGAATGCATATAACATATATATATATATTGCTAAGGAAGAATTTTTAATCATCATCGTATGCTTTGTGTATAATGGGAGATTTTCTTTTTTAACTTTAATAACATTATCATTCATATACACACACATACATACATACATATACATACATATAAGGAAATTTTCATAAGATTTACTTTTTATAAATAAATCACAGTCATTTTTGTTACAACTTATAAATGATAGTGTAGTATAAACTTTTTTAAATGTGACATAAATAAACACAATTTTTAAAAATATAACATAACATTTAATTTTCTCACACACACACACGTATTAGTAAGCGGGAAACTATTAGAATGCACGAGCACTGGAAATTTCATGCTGGAGGTAGGAATATTGCAGATCATACTCCCTTGAAGGATTGAATAAGATTGTGCATTAAATGCAAAATTAAATACATAACTCACTCCAAGATATTTCTCGAGAATAATCAAATAGTTGTTAATCACTACAAGAAGACCAAAAGAATCCCAGCAATAATCATTTTTGGGATCCACTATATAACAACAAAATTGGACATTAAACATTGCCAGCGGCCTATAACAATTCAAAAAAAAAAAATCTTCCTTTTATACTATTTTTTCTCGTTGTTTTGCACAATCATGGCATCGTTACGCTATAGAGATACTGTTGAAATGACGAATAAAATAATGCCGATCTCTGAACAAATAAGATTTTAGGCATGAAAATTTAGTGAGAAACGATGAGATGTTGGCTATTGGCTGCGTAACCATATGCCTTTCTCGGAGAAACTTGATGAAGTGGCAAGAGGAAAGAACTACGGCAGAAGAGCTTTTAGTTGTGCCCCAAAAAGATCAGCAAGAGCTCCACGAACATCCATCTAAACAAAATAAGAGACGATCAGTTTTTAGACATTTCATGGTCTCTGATCGGTATGAGATGTCGAACACGTCACGTCTGGTGGTTCGACAAGAGTACAATAGTTGATTCTAAATCCTTGATTTATAGCACTAAACTAATCCAAATTACTGGCTAACAATTTTGATGGTTCAATATCTATCTATCAAGGAATCATTTAGACCAAATATCACATGGTTATAAACGGCACCAAAAGAGTTCCTCGGATTCTTTGGAGCGCACAAACTGCTCTATTGGAATCCTCATCCTGATCCTAACAATTTCTGATTGTGACAACGGGTCATCAGTACTTTTTTATTCCCTTTTTAAAAAAAAACCACTCCAGAAACATATTGCGGAATGCTTCTAGGATATTCCAAGGAATTATGAGTTGTATAATTGCAAAAAAGGAGATCACCTGATCGCAGCACACAAGCTTTGTAAGCAAAGGATAAAAGTCTCTCAGGTGTCTTCTGAAAACCTTTTTGTTCATAAAGCTCATGCCTTTAAGCACCTAAAAGATTGCAACGAAAACAAAAATAAAAATTCAGCATTGTTGCTACTTGGTACAATTAGGTAAAAATAGGTAGCAATATGCATGCTATTAAATAGCTAACTCAGCAAAATAAATAAACAAAAAAACACAATGAAAAATAAATCTAGCAATGGCAACCACCAATCAGAACCAACTACACGGCATCATTCTCATACGAGATATGCATTCCCAACCAAATGATAGATAGAACTGGATGTAGCATTGGCACCAATTCACAAGGAAAAACAGACCATTTTATTCCTCTTCATCAAGAAGGAAGTGATGAAACAATTTAAGAGATAAAATACAAGTTAGACGGGAATAAACTAGAAACCTCAACAGTATTCAATACAGATTGAATCCACATTGAGAGCGAAAGACAACATTCATATACCACTGCATTAACAATGATAGAATAACACGAATAGAACACACCCATCTCAACAAAGCTGAAAATTTCCAACAGAATAATCTTTAAATTCGAGGTCTTACAAGTAAATACCTTAACGATGACAGGAGAACGTAACTCCAGAACTCGATGAATATCCACATTAGTGGTCTCACCCACACTGGACTGCAAATCGGAAGCCTCTTGGAGCACCTGTTCACAAAAAGACACCAGTTTCTCTTCTGCTGCTCCTTCAAGCTTCTCTTCTTCTTTAGAGTGCTGAGTGACGCTTGAATCATCATTGATATCATATCCAGAAGTTAATTTTTGTAAAATGTCCAAGTATATGGTAGTTCCAGCTAATTCTTGGCGCAAAAGATTCAAAGGTGGCCTATCACAAAATCAAATAGGTAGAAGAGAAGGTTAGTCTATTTCAATTATTTCATTACTATTATTGAAAAAAAAAAAAAAAAGCATTAAGCCAAGGAGCAGAGAGGACAGAGACAGAAAGAGTAAGAGAGAAATGAAATTGCACAATTTAGGGGACTACCTTTCATCTGGAAGTTGGTGCATCCTTGTTCTGAGGTTAGTATAAGAATTATAAGAAGCAGCAAACTCTAACAGAGATAGCAAGATATCCAGCATAACAAGCTTTTGTGGTGCTTTCAACTTGCTCCAGTATTTCTTCTGCAATGCAAACAATTTATAAATAGTTCTCAGACACTTCCAACAAAATTGAATAACGCTCCCCTTCCTCTCCTGGGGTCACATCATTTACATATGTATCACAATAGACTTTTAACTTAAAGAGTGACATTCGTTAGGTTGGATTTCACACGAAACTTGGATAATTGATAGAAAAAACTATTTGTGTTCGTATGAGAACACAAACATCATATTTGGAGATTTAGAGATACATAATATTAAAACCCAAACCTGTATACTATCAATGGCACCAAGAAGTAATAACTGAGTAATACATTTCCCTCTAACAGTGGCCATAAGTGGACTTTCCTCCTCATCTTTGGGCTCAGGTTCTACAGCATCAGGAACCTAATACAGTATCGGAAAAAGTAAAGAACAGAAATGGAATGAAACTCATTGAAAAGATACTGAAAAGTGATTATATGTTCAATATCAGGTAAAAGATCCATAAAAACACTTTAGAAAGAGTATACGAATATGAATGCAATTAGCAGGCTTTCTGTCATTATGAAATTTCGAGTTTCTGTCTACAAAACAGAGGAATATTTCGGCAGACATACATACAGAAGTTTACGACAGAATAGCCTATTTAATGGCACTGTAATAAATATCTATTTAAATAATACCTTAACTGGAGATGATGGCACCGAAACATCTGAAGCACCACCGGCCTTGGGTTTCGAGGTAAGACTTCTGAGGAAGAGATTATCCATCATATTTCCCATAATTCTTTTACCTATTGTTTGACTCCGTTGGAGGCCACCAACTTCCGCAGATTTTGAACTTCTCCCAGATGGTGATGGAAGACCTATGTGAAAAATAGTTTTAAGTTTCCATTAAAAACTTCAATTTAAGTTTCATTAAGGTAATAAAATCATGTGCAGAATCCTGTCACTATTAATTAAAATACTATATCTTAGTGACCAATGGTCATTTTGTTCTGCAGCTTCTGATTTTTTTTTTTTTTTTTTTTTTTTTTTTGACAATTTTGATCACATATCATCCTTTAATAGTCCGTTAGATAAACCCTAACCTTCAGAACCATCCAAATTTGACTGTAGCCCTGATTGTTGATTATTCTCTGGAGTTCTTCCAGTGCTATCGGCACTGCTAGTCGTTCCATAATTGTTGACCTCAAAATGCTGATTATCAACATCCTTTGGGGAAGAACTATCATCTCTGTTGATCTCTAAATCTTTAATTAACATCTTGTTCTTCTCAAAACCCAGATCATTCAGAAGTTCAAGAGGTTGTGTTGTGTACGAAGCGTCTCTGGTAATGGAACACAAAAATAATCAATTAGAAGGTAACCATGGAACACTTCCAGATATAAAGCTTACATTTACCTTATGCTTTTCAACAATGTATCCCAATCACTCTCACTGAATTGATGCCCTCCAACTTCTATGAGATGCACTAATGCACCCAGAGATATTGAAACCACTGACTGATCTGTCTTTTTGGCGCAATCCAACAGCAAACTGAGCAGCGGCGGCAGCATAAAACAAACCTCCTGCAGAAAATAAAGACATACTTTAGAGAGTACAACGGTTAAAGTCTTGGATGTGAAAAGAAGCAGGTTTGACTCTTGACTGGCTACTGCATACAAAAATATCGAAGGGTAGGGCTGTACCCAGATCTGACTTAAAAATTCTTTTAGGAATCCTTAATAAATTGCAACACAATACCAAAAATATTTTTCGATATTCTAGCATCAGCAACATATCCACATTCATTGAATTTTATATATTGATAGTCAGGCAACAAGAGGATTCTTTTTCCTGTACGTGGCTATGAATAAGCAGCTAGACCATAACAGTTTAAAAAGCCAAGATGAAGCTCAAATGTACCTTATAGAAAGTGTTGAAAAGGTTGCACAGCAATTGAAGCGAGTGAATGCTTGTTTCACGGAGCAATTCATCATCAGAAGAAATCAAGCTTTCCTTTCCAGCGTGTCTCACGTGATCGAAAATGGGAAACAATACACGATGGAAGATGCTCTCCCAAAAAGATGACGAGAACTTTCTACCCCTCTCATTTAGTAAATCAAACAGAACTTCAAGCGCACAGCTTCTGACCTCTGGTCTAGGATCAGAAGTTAGATCAGATAAGCCAGCAAGCATTGGAAACCAATAATGCTCAGTCACATCAATGGTTTCACTTTCATCCCCGTTTACATCAATGGGCTTCAAAGCACCACCAGGTACAAGACCCTAAAATTAACAACCACAATGTTGTCGAGTAAATTTTATAACAAAGCAATTATTTCAGAGATGCCCATAAGATCTATTGAAATTATTAACAAAATCAAATAATTTAGATTCAACAGTTAGAATTCAATCTGTTCTTTTGTCTAGCATAAGTAACAATTAGTGTCATGATACTAAATCCCAGCGATTAAATTTGAAAACCCGCATGAAGCACTCAAATTATGGTTGGCACAAGTATCACATCAATATAACATATCGTGATTCCAGAAAAGTTTATTACGGTACAAGTTCAAATAATTATTAAAACACAATGAAGAGTAGGAACAGATAACAAACCTCTGCCAGACGATCCTCACAGATACGAAGAAGTGCAATAGCCTTCAAACTAATTCTGTGCGAACTTTTATTATTCGCAAACCTGATAAGACAGTTGACGCAATCCATAAAACAGTCTCCAACAACTTGGTCGAAGTGTTCCAAAATAACTGCAAATATCCTTGGAGTCAGATACAACAACAGTGGTAGAAAAGCATAGAAACTTCAAATCTTGGGGCAAAAATATCAACAACCCAAAAAGATTTGAAGGTCTTACCCTGTTCGACATTTTCAAATGCACCATCAACAATGGATTCTGAATCATCATGCGCAGCAGCAGTGAAAATCATAAAAACACTACGCCATCCAGACTTTATATTCCCCACTTTGGATTTTATCATCTGCAGTAGACACCAGAACAAGGTAACTACTAGTAAAAACACCATGCAATATCTCTATATACAAATTGAAGTTTCTTTTAGGGGGCAAAAAGATGAGGGAAAAAAAAATTGAGCAGCCAAGAATGCTTATCATATGGACGTACTTGGACAATGCAGTCGACAATCAGTCTCCTTATGGATTCACTTCTACTATTGCGCATAAGAACAACAAAAGGCTTGAGAATGTCATTCTGGAACGTGAAGTTAGCAAGTTCAGCACGCTCTAAATACTTCATCCCAAGCTGCCTTAGAGAATCTATGGCATACATGGCAACTTTCTCCTCAGGATGGCTCCCAGCTGAAATGAAGTGATTTGCTAAAACAGACCATATTCTAGCCCATACCTGTAAAGTATTTGCGAGAACGATTTTTAAAACATGAAAAACCACGAGGTCACTACAAAAGTGACATCAGAGACCGTATTCCACATAAGCAATCTGAACATCCCAGCTCAAAATTGTTAAGATAAACATGCTTGGCGCACATAGGCAAGCATTGGCATAAAAATGCAAGAACCCACCTTTGTCATATATTCCATACATTACACTGTATGTATTGAATACCCCGTACACCCACTACACATCCCTATGAAGATTACTTTATCAAATAATAATACTCAATTAACACACTTATCGAGAGTACCAGTTGGAATAAGCCACTTTCCCAGAGATAGCAATCGATGACAAGCCAATTTGGCGTAATGAATCACATGATATTTGATGATTCCCTTCATCAGATATATTTCTTGACATACATGGGTTTCAGTGCATATGATACATACCATGCGTATACGAGCCATATTGTAGTAGCTTATCTCAACAAGTTTTTGTAAGCTGAAAACACGAGCAGGGGTTTGCTTTAACTCCTCAGCGGATACACCACAGAGAGCATTGAAGAACTCCACAACAGAATCACTAGGGAGTTTAACACTATTCACAAATACTTGTTCAGCAGGTTTCCCAGCCAACTCTTTAAGGGATTGCAGAACAGCATCTCTTGAGATCTGATTTGATCCATGCATGACAGTTGCAGCAATGGCAGGAGTTGATGTTATGAACTCAAGTCGAGAAACACATTCCAAGATTGCATTCCATGTGTCTTGAAGGGAGTCAGTCTCAGAGTCGCAAAGAGCAAGTAATGTCCGCAATGCTTCTACATTTTTACTCCGCATTTCCTTTGGGGCGTGCAAGAAAGTAAATCTGAGATAATTATTCAAAAGCTTAGTTCCATAATTAAAGAATTTTTTTTCCAAATAGAAAAGTGATCGTAACATGCTTCAAAATACCTATAAGTTGCACCAGGGAAAAACTCAACGATCATTTAATAAAAGACATTCAGACATGAAATGAAAACATGAACAGAAATAAATAAAGTATAAAACACTTGTGCATGAGCACGCACATATATGTATATAAATCTGAAAGGTAACAAATATACCTGACCAAAGATGTCAAAAAAGCATAGCGCATGGTGTCCATTCCAAGCACATGTGTGATATGTATTCCAGCCCTAAAACCCTCCATACAGAGAACAACCCTTGCCTTATTATCACCTTCCTCCATTGTAACAGAGAACGTAGCAAGCAAAGGCCACCCTACAGCTTCAACCATAGGCCTTACAAGTTCTATCTGCTGAGACATGTAGAATACCCCTCTTTTAGTTCCTTGATTCCGGAATATTGCCTGTGTCTGCTTAATTATAGCTTCACTCTCAGCCTTAGTATCAGTTGCAGACTGCCTTTTGGGAAGGGCCAGATTGAGAATGCTGACCAAACGGCCTCTCTCTTCACCTTCTGGTTTGGATCTGCTACCTTTTTCTACACTAAATTTCTCATCTTTCATCTTTATTTCTTCCTTCACAATAGAATCATATATTTCTTCTAAGAGTTCTGTAGGAGCACATTGTTCAGCATCATTCACAGCATTCATGCATACAAAATCAGACTTGGACATCTTAGGCCACACCATCGGGTTATGTGCATCAGTGTTCAACATTATAACCGCATACGCAAGAACATACGCAGTATCCGCATTTTTGAAGAGGCCAGGATTATCTGCACAATATCTGCCAGAGACGATAGAAAACAACATAAATCACTAGATAGCAATTAAATGCCTATCAGCATAATTTAGGGGCGTAGCTCATTAAAGTTCTCGTGCATGTGTAGGGCTTCTGATACTAAACAACAAGCTTAACCAGTTAAGCAAGATAGAGGTCAATTAAATAACTGTCTTCTTTCTGGCCTGAAGCGTTTTTGCTCCTCCTTAATAGAGCTCAATTAGTTATCATCTAAACAAATGAAAGTAGAACTTCAATCCTAAGTTTAAGGCCATAGGAGGCGTTGGGCGACAACAAACAAGGTTGCATAAACCTTTATTGGAATGAAGTAATCCTTTTCTGCTAGACATTGGAAGAAGTACACAGAGACATAAAGAGACAGCCGGTACCGTTCTGCAAATTTTTCCATAATACGATCTATCTTTTGGGCTTCCCCTGGTAGTCGGAATCCTTTAAGAAATTCACGGATTGCAGCATCAAACTTCATTCCGGAAAACTTCATGGAATCAACGTATGAATGCATTACAGCAAGGGGGAATTCTTCATGTTGACCCAGATAATCCCCAATCATAGTCTGAAAGATTCAGAACAGGATAAGAAGTTCACATCAAATAAAAAAGAAAACATATTTAAGAACACAAGTTCAAACCTTGTCCAAACTAGGAGCATTTCTCAGAAATTGGGCCACTGAAGACGGCGTGTTTTCAACCAACTTATTCGATATCAAATACTCTATACCCTTTACTGGTTTCCTGTTGAACTGCAATACAATTAAAAGAATTCATTAGTCCCTGATTACGGCAAAAGAAAAAGTTAAAAGGCCAGACCCTTGACAAAAAAATCAAAGCACCGCAATCACATCCTGGAAAAAGTAACGAAGAATCTCTCATTGATTACCTCTGAGATAGCAGCTTCCATGGTAGATTTGTGGGCCTTTGCCTTCTCAAAGTTACTTGTCAAATCATCTCTGTTTTTTATCTCTCCAGATTCTCCAACTGAAGGTCCTCCTTCAGAAGACAGAATGCTTTTACTCTGGCTTTCAGATTCTCTACGTGACTTTTCCCAATCCACTAGTGATTTAAGTACATTCACAAGACACTGGAAAGGCATAGAAATGAAAGTTCATCCAGCTATTTCTGCTAACATAGCTGTATAGAATGCTTGGAAGGAAGACTGATTAAATAGACTGATTTTTGGTTGGAGAGCAAATCACTCAACCTACCTGAAGTGATGAGCCTTTAATTGAAGTTGTTTGCGACAACGCAACCAAGTTAGGGTCTGTACTTTGAGTTCCTTGAGATATTCTAGATAGAGAAGTAACCTATACAATTACTCAAAATGCATTAGATAGGCATTAGGTGTGCCCTAGAAAAAGATAACACTACAAGTCTTGAATGGAAATGAAAGATAAAGTTGTGAAATGACATATTTATATGGGATTATACCATGCGTTCAAATAAGTTTGGCGCCTCAAGATCACAGTCATAGTTTACATATATGTCAACAAGCATCTGTGGATCCTTGCAAACCTTCTCAAGCATCCTGAGAAAATAACAACTTATAAGAAAACAAGGGAAAGAACCATATAAAATATTGATCAACAGACAAATGTTGGAAACAATCCTTGACAAAATGTGACAGTCAAATATACAACTAGTAACATCATCAACAGAAAGAACAATTTACCGTAGAACACTTATTTTTTGGTTGACAGGACATTCCAAGCCATCCAATGATCGTAAGACTATTAAAGGAAAGAAGATGCCAATTTCACCCTGTAAAAAAAATAATAAGCCTAAGCCTCAATGGAAATAATGGAGAACAAGGTAAAATGTACCATTCAAAAGAAGTTTCTCCGACTATTGTCAAGGTTAGACACGTACTTTAAGACTTTCCCTGAAACGCAGCAAAAGAACCGAGAAAATTCCAGATGCATACTGGCAGAAAATAAAAGTGCGATGAGGACAAAAAAAAAATCTCATAGTGGACTAAAAAAAAATCATGTAAAAAATAGTTGCATTTAAACCTGAAATATGACGGGGGACTGCGAAACTGAAGCCCGCAACAAAGCATACGAAAGATAAGCTTTGACTGAATCAATAAAATGAAAGTTCCTCGTAAACGAGTGACTAACCCCTTCTAATAAACCCTGAAATATATTATTACAAAGTACATAATTCAATTCAATAAAGGAAAAGAGGTCAAATGAATAGATCGATGCACTCGACTTGCAGCAACGATCGCACAAGAATACAGTTATTTGTGATTTGACAAATTAGCATAATGAAAAATATACCATGCTAATCCAACTTGCCTAAAACAAGGTTTTATGGCTAAATATTAAGCATCAACCCATTAGGCCATGCAGACAAAAACAAATACAAATGCGAAATCCATTAGACAAACCTGCAGAAGCTCAAGAGATAATATTCGAGTCTTGGATGTGACTTCATCATTATCTTCCTTCATGCCCATCTACAGGTAATGAACTTTTCCAATTCATAAATAGAAAGCTAAATATTCAGAGCAACAATGCTGAGTGGTTACTTATAAAATTTACCTTGCAAAGGGTGCGGAATACCAACAAAGCATCACGTTGAATGATGCTCATGCTTTCAAGATCAATCCCTCTTAATGATTTTAGAAAAACAAAAATGAAGTAGGAACAATATCAGTATGATACAAATAAAAGAAGACAGTACCTCATGGTTTGATAACACATCCTTACCGGGTTATCTTTTTACCGTCTTCAAGGTGCACAGCTTTGTCAAGGACAGCCTCTAAGCCCTAATAAGATTTGCATGTGGAAAAAAGTTACAACCTTACGACAAAAAATCCTAGGCAAGTTATGAATGCCAGGCATAGGCATGTCGAAAAAGTAGGCAACACAAGACTTTATGGCCAAGCAGCTGAGTTACACTGCACAGGGTAGGAAAATACTGAAACTCAATAATCAGGTACCTTGATGTCAGCACCACCAGCAAGATTATGGAGTTCCTCCACAGATGTAAGAGAAGTCTCTTTTGCCTGGTTAAGTGCATCCCCTAAAGTTATTTCTCTCTCATTTTCATCCCCCAAGGAAGTTTCTTCCACTTTTGTCTTTGAATTCTCAGCTGAGAGGGCTTCCATCTGTCCGGCAGAACCAGATGCTACCTGAACTCCCTACCAGACATTACAGACTTTGTAGTATTCATAGAAGGAATAGAAAGAGATAGAAGGGGAAAAAATCAACCAGACAGATAGAATTAAGGAATTTAAATCACAAACCTGATCAGTCTCCATTCTCCTGAAAATGATGCTGATCATCTGCGTCAACATTGCCTTTGATGTTGCTTGGTTTACAGGACTCTTGCTACAAGTTCAAACTACAGTTCATGAGTATGGCTGAGAGTTAATACAAGGTACCCTTGGATAATATGAAAAATACCTGTGAAGAGCAATATTGTAGCATACTCTGATGACTCCAAGCAAAGGTTCCCCGTGGACTGCATGTACAAATCTTTTACAGTTGAAAACAATGTTTCATACTCAAATATACAAAAGAAAGAAGGAAACAGAAAACATCGCTAAAGGTATGAGAAGTCATTGACAAAATAGATTCTTATTAAATGTGGGTGCACAAATGTGTCTTGCCTAGCAAGTAATTTATCAGCAACTGGAGAACCAGAGATATATATTTTGTTGACTATCCATGTACATAAAATAGATATTTCAGAATTTAAAGCAACGAGTAAGATGATGTGTAGCACCCTCGTCCTCTCATTCTCAAATAACATACCTCTGAACTTTGTGGACGCCACAGCAGTAAGGAGGACCTTCAACACTTGGAGAATAGTACTGCACATTTATGTTTAAGAGTAAATAAGCATTACAAGATATATAAACTAGGGAAAAAAACCCAACATCAAAGATATGTACCTGTCAGGCGATGAATTGTCAACACAGCGGCAAACCATGTTCAGCATGTCTGTAAACAGTGATGCATTTTTACCACCATCTAAACCAGGATCTCCCTCAAGATGATCATATGCAATGAGTTTCTGTGCTTATTAAATTTGAGAAGTAACTAGAAATTCAGAACAAGCAATAGAGAAGATAACATAGTGCAAGAATATAAATAACGGGATTTGAAAAGGTGTTAATGGCCCCTCCCCAACCAGCGGTCCAGGTCGTAGTACAAGGATCAATGAGGGACATCACAATATCGACTACATAATTTACTTATGGGAAACAGAAATTCTGAAGAATTATGAAGTACAAAGCAAGGAGAACAAGATATCGACCTAAATGAATGAAAGGGTGATGCAAGGGCTTAGCTGCTTTACACCTATGGCCCCATTTGGCACAGTTTCTACTTGTGCTTTTAGTCAATAGAAGAAGATAAGCAAAAGCTGTAGCTTTTAAGTAAGCACTTTGAATCATATTTTTAAGAGAGCTTTTATGAGTCAAAATGGTTTCAATTTTTTTTTAAGTTACAAAAATGTTATATTTAAGCTTATAATGTATTATTAACACTTCGGTACAAGTTTCAAAGTCTATTTCAAAAGTGCTTTGTTGAGAAGCCATATTTTGTGGCATTGACAACTTTTGAAGAACAAAAGCATTTTTGACGAGTCATTTATCATCCAAACACCTCCAGAAACAGCTTCTAGAAAGCCCTCTCAAATAGGCCCTAGAATTTTACAGTCATCAGTAGATACTGTTATAACGCTATTTGTTTTCCTATGCACATTGTCATTGCTGCTTTATTTACTTTGTATTCGGTGAAGGCTAAGAACAACAGTGTTATATGCATCGGTGCTCTCACTCTTTATTTTTGTTTTGTTGTTAGAATTGGGGGAGACTGTTTTGGTGGCCATTTCTGAAACTTCTTACAAAGCCGATTGTTGATTTAGTACAGTTTTCAGTAGAGTAAGGACCAAAGTAGCCCTATCTCTTGCATTTTTCAGGTTAACTTTGTTATTCTGTTTAGACTCGTACATCAAAAGGGCAATAAAGCAAAAACCAGAATCTCAAAAACAGTAGTAAAGTACTACATTAAACGATGTCAATCCTAGCCATATGTTAAAAGTGAACATGGCAAAATCTCTGTCTTCGCCCAGCCAGAAGGCAACCTAGATCTTCATTTTATTCCATAAATCATCACCAAAGAAGCATCGCTCTCACTAATGAGACATTGAGACTCCAACCTAAAGCCTCAATCCCCTAAGAACTTGTCGTGATCTTAAGATATTAATTCTCAAAGAACCAAATACCTCCCTCTCAATGCTCCTCTTCCTCAATAACCCTAATCTTTCCCTTCCAACTTATTGCTTACTTTCTTAACTCTTCAATTGATGAAAAAAATTTAAAATGCATCTTCTTCTCTCATATAAGAGAACTTCATCTTTTGTTTCCAAGAAACATGCTGATTGAAAATCACCACGCAAAAACGCAAAACTGGTTTCCAAATATACCCTTGCCACCTTCAATGCCTCATTATACTCACAATTCAACTCTAGTCTAGGAGTGTCCTAAAATGTAAGTAAAGATGATTTCTTTTTCTCCACTCCAAAGCCCCCCAAAAAATATTCTTGTTCCAATCTTTCACTCTACTTTTCATAAACTTGAATCTCCCCATCCCATGTGAGATGCAACCACCAGCTCATAAAATTCATCCTTGAACAATTTATGGCCTAATAAAATGTTCTCAAATCAAAGGGAGTCTCCCCCACTTAACGCATATCAAGAACCAAAGAGCAACATCAAAACAGCCCTCACCGATGTAATTTAAAGCATAAAACTAAGCCATCATGACAAATACTTACATGAAGACAATCCAAAGCAGATTCAAGGATTTTCAAGTTCTTCGTCTCCAATGCAAGTCGAAGAGGACTTAAAACAAGTTCTGCCGCGGACCCTTCCAAGGTATGCCCAGCATTTGCCAAAACAGTTGAAATAGTTTCACTAAGGCTCACTGGTTTACCAACAGAATTGGCTCCTTGGGCACTCTGAGAAGCTGTCTGCGTTTGAGTCAGTTCTGTCTCAGTTTGTGCAGCTACTGCTCCTGCTTCAGCTGAACTGCATAGAAAATTCGCATCAAAACCAAAATTAGGGAGATCCTGGATATTTTTGTTGATCAGCCCAGATCAAAATCATAATCCCTATCATTTTCCTCATTGACAAAGATAAACACAAACCTATAAAACCTGATGAAGGAAACTTTCCACTTTAGAGTGGTTTTCCTCAATACTAACTGTGATATTAATTCTACACTAATTACATGATCAAATTAAATCTGTCTCTTAATCACTTAAAAAGCTCTCCCCCACCCCAAAAATATAAAATAATAATTAAAAAAAAGAGTAGAAAGTACTAGGGAATGAAAATTTCTACTTTCTAGTCGGAAGAGAGCCTAAAACTAAAAATTCAACAGCTACAAAAAAAAAGTACATTTCTTAACACTACACAATCCCATAATCACATCTAAACAAAAATCAACAACAACAATAATAAATTGTGTGGTCTGTGTAGTAAGTTATGAGGAAAGAAATATAAGTTAAGATGAAAAATATAAACCTCTCTTCGCCAGCCGCAGATGCAGCTTGGCTCGTTTTACTGGGAACCGAATGCTGAACCCATTTGATCTCTTTCGTACCATCTGAAGACAAACAAACAAACAAAATCAATGCTTCGGCCAAATCAAATTGGACAATTGTAAAGAGAAATGAGAATGTGAAATTTTGAATGAAGAAGAATCGCGTAATGACCTATATAATTCTGAATCGCCTTCTGAAGGTCGGGGTACTTTTTGCCCGAACACTCCTTGAGCATCGACTCGAACGCTCTCGTGACAAAACCCCCGGCCGCTCCACCCGCCATTTTCGATTTCTTCGCCAGAAATTCCCTCCTTCCACGATGCTTCCAATTTCAGACCACCAAAAAAAAAAAGAAAAACTTCAAAAAAACCAGAATCAATATCGGATCAAAAGCCGAGACCCGAGAGAAAGAAATTGCCGAAGTTGTGAATGAGAGAGAAAGGACTTTCAAAAAAAATGAGAGAGACAGGGAGAGAATTGGGAGAAGAAGATCGGAGATCTTAGAAGTAAATGGAGATTCAAGAATAGATCTGGAGGATGTGGGAGTATTTGTGAAGTAAGTTTTACTCTTTTTCTTCTTGTTGTTGTTGTTCTTCTTCTTCTTCTTACAGTTCTCTTAACTCAGAGCTGGGAGGTTAGACATTGCATTGCAAAATGCCCAGTTGGCTTGCCTCCGCGGGGCCCAGATTTCTCAAACGACGACGTGGAGAGGAAGAGTTGAATATATGAGTCCGTTTGTTTGTTTGGAGTATTATTCTTTGGACTTGATTGTATCAAAATTTAAATTTAAATATCAAAAATTATTTGATATTTATTTTTTTTTAAATTTGAATTAAATAAGTATTAAGAATAAGTTTTTAAAATTTTGACCTTTTTAAATTTTTAATATTCAGATATTTTTACTATAATAAAAGCTAAAATTCTCAAAAAATGATAACTTTTTCGTTTGATTGAGATGATTCTTTTTTCATCGTGTTTCTAATAAAGAAAGGAATAAATTGATATCCATATTGCATTTTTTTGGATCATTTTATTAGCTTTGTTAATAAATCAAAAACTTTTTTCATTACCTCTGTAAACACAAATTTCAATTTTATTTCATATTTAGATTAAAACTTAAATGCATAATTAAACATCAATTTAGATAACAATTCAAATCACTAATTCAAATCACATAATTCAAATCAAATCACTAATTCGAATCCATTTACCAAATGGACCCTGAATATTTCTGTGCTTCACATTTACATATAGTTGATTTTTTTTTTTTTTGGGAAATTAGTGCTTTATTTTTAAGGAAAAAAGGATAGAAAATTAGACAAATAAATTGTTTTTGACAACTTTTTTTAATCAATGACCAAATTTTTTAAAAATTAAGGATACAGTCAAGTTTTTTTGAAAATCAATAAAATGGTCGTTTTTTACTACAATACATTATTTGTAAACATCAGTACATCATTTATTAATATTAGTATATCGCTTGTTAACTATAATTCATTACTAATAAATTGGTTTAGTGTTAATATACTAATGATTTATCATCGAGAAATGGATAAATTATTAAATGAATAAATTACTAATAGGGTGTTTAGAACTTTAGTCCTAACCTATCTGTTACGACTGTAAACAATGTAAAGCTCTCATCAGTTATAATAAAAAACAAAAAGTTGCTACAATAAAAAGCTCTCGCATGCTACACTTCTAAAACTTAAAATGTATGTTTTAACTGAAGTTTCAAATAGAAGCTAAGTTTATCATAATGTAATGTAATTTATTAATGATATATTAATTAACATCATTACATTATTGATATACAAAAACAGTCATTTTCTTGATTTTCAAAACCTTTGACTATTTACTTGAAAAAGCTTAAAAAATAGTCATTTACTTCTATATCTAAAAAAAATAGTATGAGATATTATTGAAAGAATCTTTTTTAATTTGTTGTTGTTGTCGTCGTCGTCATGTGGCTGGGCGGCTAAAAGGAAATATTTTACTAGAAGTTTTACGTTTGATTGGAAATACTCGACTCTTTCTAGTTTAAACAGGTTTTACTATAATGTTTTGTCTATAAAATTTAAATTGTTAAAATATTTTTGTTTCGCATTGGTTCAATATAGTAATACAAATAATGAAAATAGTAATCTAACAAATGAGTTATTTAAAAAAAAAAAAAGGTTAAAAGATTTGGTGAAAACCAGTAATAGACATCTAGAGTTCAAACCAAAACTGTTTATAATTTAAGTTTTGTGAAATAAAACACCATAATAAAGTTGGCTTGAATCACAATTTTATGTTTAGAACTAAGCTTTGAGAGGACATTTTAAGTTTAATACTTTATTCAAGCTGTAGGTTTGAATTTTCTCGAACATATACACATGGATATTTGAATTTAAATTCTCCAAAAAAAAAAGACTATTCTAAAAAAAGAAAACTTTTCATTTTTTATTCTTTGTGTGAATGGAGTAATATCGGTTGGAAATACATGTTAATTCCTTTAAAAGAACTTGTCATTTGACCTTAATTTTAAAAAACCTATCGTTTTCATTCTGAAAGATATGTCATGCTGGAAATACATGTTAATTCTTTAAAAAAAGAACTTGTTGTTTCACCTTGTTTTAAAAAAGTTGTTGTTTCTATTTCGAAAGTTGTACCATCTAGATCTCTTTCCTCATCAAACGACATATCATTAAGGTATTAATATTTACTTTTGTATTTTAAGTGAAACCTACACGTCATTTCTCTCATCACCTTTGTTGTTTGTAGTTATCGCCTCTAAAAGTCTCTCTCTCTGTATATATATTATGTTAATTGTATTCCAAATAAAAAAAAGACACAATAATAATATTGTTGTTTAGGCCTAAATCTAACACCCACACTAGTCTAGTATTTGTAACTTTGTTTGTTCGTGAATATAATTGTGTTCATGCATTCTTGTAACACTTAATTAGTTAAAATGTAATTGGGTGTTTGGCTACATTTATTAAGCGTCATATGAGAACAAATTGAATGTTATAAGAATACACGAACATAGTTACATTCACGAACAAAAAAGTTACAAATGACAAGTTGATCCGGGTGCCAGATTGGAGACAATCCCATAACTCTAATGACCTTATAATGCAAAGAAGTTTGATCCTGATTATAGACAAGTTCCACCATGTAAGTTCTGATGGAATGTTTAAGGAAATCAAATGCACATTGCATTGAACACTTCGACAATGTCTCTACAGTTAATAGAAAGCTCTGATCTATCATTTAATTAAAGAAAACAATGTCTCATTTGCTTGTAAATACATGCTGCCATTTAAATAAGAAAATGACATGCCATTCCATATTTGGAGCTTACCTTATAATGACATGTTAGTTTTCTTGTTGTTGTTTAACTTGGAAGCGATGAGTTATCGCTTTCCCTATAGTTTGTTCTCTTTTAGATCCAAGTTATGACCTTTCTTTCTTTCTTTCATCTTCCCCCCATTTTTTGGTAGAATATGTCATAACCTGCCTTTTTCGGGCTATGATAAAACATTTTTCTTACTTACGTATAGATGAAAAACTTAGGAATATTTTTTTTATTTTTTTTAAAATATATTATACATGCAGATTTTAACAACCTTCAAAATAAAAACATATACATATATTTACATAAACAAACTTTCTTTTACAATATTGTGCTAAATATTTTCAAGAGTGGTTTTGTCTTACTTAACCATGTTACAACTTTTATACAATATGCTTCAAAATAACTTAAAATATATTACAGCAAAAACATGTATATGGCACCGTCCATACCTAGTTATGTATATTACCCATATCCCTCTGCCAACTAATCAGTGAATTTATTCTGAATTTTTAGTGGGTATATTTACAGCATGAAATACTAAGTGAGCTTACGCCTAGTAAGTCCCAACATAGCCCACATGCACATTCACTAAAATGCATGTTCCAGTTATGCTTTCTTATGAACATTCTTTTTCCTTATCATGTCTTATCTTTAACTAGGGCCTAAGTGTTCGTACCATTGCATACATAAGTCTACGTAACACCAAGACCATACCATAACCTTAAACTCCCCTTGAGTCAGGAGTCGGTACGACACTTTTTTTAATTCTGGTGGTATATTTACCAATCCAATTATTATGGTTACCATACCATGCATGAGGTCATATTCACATGTTATACACAAAACATAAATACTCTCCTACTATATGGTACATATAGGTACGCATTTTATATACTCACAGATATACATTAATATACACACAAGTATACTACATAATATACACATAGGTACTTATTTTGTATACTCACAGATACACATTAATATACTCATAGGTACATATATTATTGTACACACATAGGTATACAACTTGATACACACGTGTATATATTTATATATATATATATATATCTATATATCATATTCTTTACCTTCATTTTCATACTATAGGTGGGATTGGTACTTACTTGTTTTGGTTACTACACAAGCCGACCTCAGTCCCCTTTTTCCTTATCTTCTAGGGTCATGTTTGGCCAATTACAACACTATTAGCCAAATTTTCAATACTTCCTTTTTGTGTCAATACAAAACTATTGTTAATTAATAGATTGAGTTGTATAACTGTATACAACTCCGATAATCACGAATCTTCTTATTTCTATCTTACTCTACCATATCGTCTCCAACAAAGGGTGAAAATCTTATTAACAATCCCTTTTCCCATTTGAAACGATTCAGAGCGATCCGGGTTACTCGTGAGAAAATGACGATTTAGCCCTCGATGAACCTTCCTAAATTTCCGAGCTCGATTTTACTATTTAGTAAAAATTGTTACTTATTAATTTCAAAACAATACCCTAGAGTGTCAAGTCTCCTTATTTTACATCAATGCCCTATTTTAACGAAACTTTACAATTTCGTCCATTCTTTGAAAATTTTAACAATTTTACCCCTGGAACTAAAATTAATCTCTTTAAACTATAATTTTCCATTTTTCATAAGGATCATATTTGCTCAAAATACCATACCCAAAATCCTTTTGCAAAATGACATTTTTGCCCTTTTAAAATTTTTTCTAATTTTAACAAATTTTTATAAAATCAATAACTCACAAACGAAGATGATTTTCAATGCACGGCTCTTGATTTTTAATAGTTTCGTCGAGATCTACAACTTTTGTGTTTTAACTTTTTTAAAATTCACTGCACAGGAGTGTTTTTGGTCATTTTTCAAATCTACCAAGAAAAACTTTTTCTTTGCAATTTAGTCCTTGGGTCATTTTTGTGAAAATTAGTTTCAAAACAGCATTCCAGCCACTGTGAAAGCAGATTCAACCCTTCGCTAAACCATTTTCATGCCAAATCATTATTCTTTGTAAAACTAACACCAACATTACAAAACTAACCTATTTTTCCACCAACCAAAACTTTTCGCATTTAAACCCTAATTTCAACTTCAACATCATATCATAAACCATATACCCATGAAATTAAACCAAAAATTTGGTTGAATAACCACATACCTTAAAAAAAATCAAAGTCCAAAAACAAAACCAATTAAACTTTAGATTTGAGAGGTTAAACTTACCAAATGGAGAATTAATAATCTTTGCCTCCCAAGGGCTTCTTTGAAACTTTGTCCTAGCATATTCCATATAAGAGAATCTTTGATCACAATCTCCTTCCAAACCAAGAGGAAAATTTGAGAAAAAGTTTAGATTTTTACCTCAAAATTGATAAAACCCTTTGAGCTTTACTTCTGGGATCTTGTTTAGGGTCAATTTTGCAAAGATTTGGGTTTGGGAAATTTTTTGAGAGAGACTTCTATGGCTGCCGTGGGGTGAAGGAGAAGGGAATGAAAAAATTTTGGCTTTTGTTTAGCTTTAATCCATGCTTATCTTATTATGGTGACTCACCAAGTAATCAAGTGGTTTACTAAGGTGGCTAATTGTGATTGGGTCACCTTTCATGGCATGATGGCCCAATAAGATTTCAATGGGTGTCTATTTGGTGGACCCCAAATTTTACATAGTATAATTTTTTACCACATGGTATTTTCTTATACTGCTATAGTAAAATCAATACAAAACATATTCTTAGACTATATAAAATATCCTACTTGTCTTTGGTTTATTTTTAGAAAGCCAAACATAGCATCTCTTATACCTGTGTTTTTACTTAGCAGTATACCAATATCGCATCGAACCCTATTTTTGCACTGGTTTAGGGTTTTGGTAGACTCTTTATCTTATTTATACCTTAATTACCTATCTATTTATATCACAATTTTATAATTAATTGTAATATAAAATTTATTTTATGGATATTATTTACAAATTTTTGAGTATTTACTCTCATAAAATCTATATTGACAATATCCAATATTGCATCGAGTTCACAGTAGAGTTTTCTATTGATATTGTTTATTTGTACATTATCATAATTTTTACAGAAAATATAATTTTTGAAGGAAAATTCATTAATTAAACCTGATTTTATTAATGAATTTCCCTTAGTCATTACAAAACATATCTTTCTTTCTTAAGTTTGCCGTCGTTTGACCAAGGAGCGACTTGTAGTTTGTTTCGTGAAGTTTGCTGTCGTTGTTGAAAGAATGAAATGTCATTTCCTTATCAATAATGACATTTTATTGTGGTTTATAGCTTTGCTCTTTTGTTCTACGCTTTACTATGCTGATTCAATTATCCTTGTGATTAGACGTAATACTGTTTTATTTTTATTCTTAATTTCTTTGGGATATTTAAGTCTTACGTAATATGGATTATTTTCATATTAAACATGGAGTATGACCTTATGGCCTGTATTTTTAAATTCTTTTTTTAAGCCTATGCATTATATTTATGCACGTGATAACTTACAAATCGTTTGAGAAATGATCCTGAACTGTAGCATGTAAGATAACTGTTGATGTTTACTGGAGTGTGGCGACAGATCAACACCACGTGCAGTTGCACTGATGGACAGATGGCTTTTCCCCGCTCGTCTCTACCTGCTCGGGCGAACTAACAACAAAAGAAGGGACACTTCAGAGGTGAAGAAGAAACAGGTTAGGTTCCAAACAAGGGTTCTCCGATGCTCAAGGTAGGTTCTGCTCAATAGAGAACAGAAGCTGGTTAGTTAGGAAGGAGCACGCTTGCTTGAGCTGTAATAAATACACTCTATTTATAGATTGCCACTTGAACTGGGTGTTAAGTGGGTTTCACCCACGACCTAGGTGTCACATTAGAGCCTGTTAGAAGGAAGAGGACTAGTGTCATGACCCCCGCCGGTAGATTAGTCTCCATCTGACGGTGGGATGTTTGCCATTTGTAGGCCATTGATGGCAAGTAGCATCTTACTTGCAAGTTACAGAAATTCGACCTGAGTTGGTGTCTAATTTGAAGAGGCGTTTATTTTTGTGCACGGCCCGATGGGCCCTAAAAAACACCCCGGATAGACAGTCTGAGCTTAATAGGTGTAACACTCGTTATCTTAACGGGTATGATTTTTGTAAAATTTAATGAATAAAATGTGACAATTTAAAATTTTGTAGCATTTAAAATTACCAAGTTTGTCTTTGTTGTTTCTATTATTAAAAAAAAATGCCACTTTAGTATTTTTTTTTACCAAGTCTCCGTAAAAAAACATTCAAAACCTACAAATACCCACTTCTACCAATCTTGTCCCCCTAAATTAATGCTCAATTATATAGCCTTCTTTTCATTTTGCTAAAAGTCTCCAAAGGAGATATAGAGATATTTTCTCAATGACCCTTTTTGTTCACTTCTTCCATTTTCTACCATGAATTACTCCATTTGTCCCATCAATTATTTTGGCTTTCTATTTATTTAGCCTTTCATTATTATCTTATGTCTCCCACTCTTTCTCTTTTCATTTGTGTTGAAACAAAAGCTCAACAAGTTCTTTTCCAAAGGCAGCTATAAGTCCAGTTGCAACTATCTCCATTAAAGCAAAGGAACATCTAGCCATACCATAGCAACTAGAGCAACAAAACGCCCGCTAAACACACTCGAAAACACCAAGGAGGGCAGCCACTTTTCTTGCTCGAGAACCACCAAGAATGTGGCCCAAACTCAACCAAAATCATCAAGAAACATAGTTCATTTTCTTATCCAAAACTAGCCAAAACCACCACCTCTATGGCCAACTAACTTCAAGAGTACAAGCTTGATTTTTAATCTAAACTTTGGTGCTTTTCAAATGTGTTTTAAGGTAAGTTTTCTTTAATCTAAATTTGGTTTTTAGTATGCGTTTTCTCCATGTTTAATGCATAATTTTCGTGTTCAAAATTCATGCAAATTTCTAGTTATGTTAACATGCATAATTGAGCATTTATGAACAAAAACTTGAGTTGAAACCGATAACCAACCTTTATTTTGGTTTGATAACAATATTACAAACATGCTAGGAATGTTTAAAATGAGTTTCCATAACTTTAAGATTGAAGTTTGAGGTTTTAAGCTTGAAGAGCAAACTTAAGCATGTTTTCCTCATTATTTGCAAGAAAGGCTAGAGATATGGTTTGATGATGATTTTGGTAGAATACTTATGAGAATATGTTTACTGTGATTATATAATGCATGCTGCATATTTTGGAATGGTTTTGAGATTTTGAACAAGGATAATATGCTTTGGGTTAAAGAAATACTTAACATTCCATAAACTTTGTAATACCTCTATGGGTAGTGGCTCTTTCTTGAAATTCTAGGATTAGATGAAAATAAATTTTTTAAATTGGTTTACATATTTTAAAACTAGACATCCTAAGCTTTCCAATGAGCTATCATAAGCCTAAATCGGAGTTATATTTTTATTTCTATGAATTTTTCAATTTTTGGATTGGAAACTAGTAAACCTACCAATGACAGTATACCACTCGTCTACCTTAAGTAAACCACTTGTTAACCCATGTGCTAATTGTAGATAGCGAACCCGACTTTTTGCAAAAGTATACAACCAATTTGCCATGGTACACCAGCTGCTAACCTGAACTAAGAACCTAACTTTTCTCACCTTCTAATCCCTTAATGTCTTGTAACCTTTCCAACACAATCTTAAGTGATTTATGAATCTTATTGGAGATTGAAATATTTAGATTACTTTTATGTATTTTATATTGTGTGTAAGATAAAAATTGTTTACTTTGGTATTCAAAAAGAAATTGCATAAAAACTTAATGGCACATTAGTGAGATAGATTTACACATAATTCATTTATGGATGTGGTTATATATTGTGCTTTAGTTTTAATTATCCTTATGCACGCCTTAGGATTAAGGGTGTGTGGATCTAACATTAATTAATCCCGAGATTAAAGGATTGTTGATAAGCTTGGAATATAGGGATTCTATTACTCATCTTTTATAAGGTTTTGGTAAATTAAAATTTGGTTGTTTTATGTTGCAAGGTATGTATATGATAATTTTTGAATATATATGGTTATAACTATAACCTGATGATGTGGAACTCGTCCTATATTGCACAGCAAGAAACATAATGATTTGACACATGTTGTAAATTGAAAAGCATAGTTAGGAAAACTAACTTTATAAACAAAGGTTGATTATAGAGAAATGGTGAGACGTGAAGAGGGTGACGGTTTCGTCCTTGGGCACGAATACCCTAAAAGGTAAAATAGGGGGGAGGTGATGATGCTCACTTGGGTCGAAAGTCCCAAACGCATCGTATAGGAATCAACTTGGTGAGGACTTGGGACTTGATGTTCCCTCACCGAAACACCATTCGAATGTTTGAAGAATGGTCAAGCTCGTCCATTTGGGTTTCGATGAGTTGCGTGATACTTTATTTAGTGTGGATAACTGAGAATAATGATGAATTGTAATATTTGTATACATATATAAGTGTGAAACTTGGTAATGATTAACTATAGTATCCATGGAATATGATCATAATAAACCTCATAATCTAGAATATAATGTAAATTAACTAACTATGTAGTTTTAATGTGGTAATGAATAAAACCTTAAGGTGAGTGATGGTTTTTCCCTACTGGACATGTTGATGCTCATCCCTATCATATTTACATCTCTCAGGTGGAACTCAATGCAACTTATCTGGTGAGGAATAGGCAACAATACTACTATTTTCATGTTAGAAGATTTTGTTTATTTGTAACTCATCTAGAACATGTAAGATTTGTACTATTTTTATGATAGCTGTGTTAAGTTATCTAGGAATTGTACTATGATAATATGACTGTATTTTAAATATTTGGTGCTATACTAAAGACTATAGTTTGTATTTTAAATATTTATTTTTATTTTTATTTTGTTTAAAGACCCATGGGCATTGTTTAATTTTTTTAAATATTATTGAATTTAAGTTTATTTTTATTTATTCAATACTGCTAACCCCCATATAGGAGCGTTACAATAGGGCTGGTCATACGATCCTAGTAAGTCTTGCCGAGCAAGTTTGCTAACCACCGGGAGTAGGGCTCCTTGACGGTTACGCCGAGCTCCCCTAACAGTAGCCTCCTAGTTCATCCGATCGGTGCTCGGTCAAGTGGACTATGAAGAGAGGGCGAGGTTAGCTTAGAACGGAGCCCAAGCAGTACCCTGAGGAGACGGAAGATAAAAGGCCACACGATGGAGCTCGGGGGACACATGTAGACACGTGATTGGTTGTTTCCCTAACGAGTGGAATCATTGCACCTCTTCATTTTCCATGCTTGAGTTTTGCGCCTGAGACGGCTATAAATAGGGCTTTATTCCCCGTTATTTCACACACATCCAAACCTATACTCTACGACTTTCAAATTTTATCTGCCAAGTTGTAGTTAGCAACTCGAGGACTTTATTTCTCAAGTTTTCACGACCCGATCAGGTAATTTTCTCGAGAAGAGCACTTAAAAAATAAGTGAGAATAAGTGACCTCTCTGACTCCCAAAACATAGATGTTTCTTGGTCAAATAGCAGCACCAAGCCTGATAGGTTGGCCTCCATAGAGGTTGACATTGAGGAACCATCTCCAGGGCTCGACGGAGCAGGTCAATTGGCTGAAATTTTGAGGCTTGACACTGAGACGGTACCTGAGCAGGAGTTTATCAACTTGCTAGACGGGAGACGCTTGGTGAGACTGTGCAAGGGCGAGGATCCCTACATCGATGCCGCCACCACTGACATGTCTCGAGTTACTGCCCAAAAGCGTGCCAATCTGAAGGTAGCCGCTGATGTGCCAAACACCTCTGGTCGAAGCAGTAGGGTCCTGGTCTAGGTCGTAGGTAGGGTGACCGTAGAGATCTCTAAAAAGGACTGGCTAGCCGGGGAAGCGGAGCCTGATGAGAGTGCCATGGAGGAGGATGCGGACGCCGAAAGGCTCGTCGTCCTAGAGTCTGGGGAGTTATTGCTTACCAGATATCTCGGCCTGGCCACATGTTTATAGCAGATATTCGAGTGCGATAATAGAGCTCCAGCTCGAGGACCTGCACCGAGAGTTCGGCATCCTAGACGATGTCGACCTCGTCGTGGCCATGGAGAACAATTCGCCTCTGACCCCACCTAAAGGCTACATAACATTATACTCTGAGTTTTTCAGGGCCAAGCTACGCTTGCCATTTCACCCTTTCCTTCGCCGGCACTCAACAACTTGAATGTCTACCCTACGAAGCTCAACCTGAACAACTGTAGGTCCATGATCGGGATGTACATGCTATGTAGGTACCATCGGGCTACGAAGATGCCATGGGAGGCCTTCAAGCAGTGTATAAAATGAAGAGGCTTCCCCGGCAGTCTGGCTTGTATTACTTTACCGGCTTCAAGAAGGACTTCGTCTTGGGTAACCTCGACTTGAACAAACTTTGGAAGTTCGAGTGGCTCTTCATCGAGGAAAACTATCTAGCTGCTGCCATTGAAGTTGTGCCCGAAGACCAGCACGTTTCGAGGACTTTCGAGTAGGGGCATGCTTGGTACAAGAGACCGTAGGCATTGGGCAACATCATCAGAGTAGTGGAGGACTTGTATGCTAAGCCAGAATCTACTCGGCAACAGTCTTTCCTGCTCAGGAAGGATAATCTTTCCTGTTATGGTTGGTTTGGAGAATCCAACAGAACCAATCCCCCTTCCAACATCCAACTTACCCGGTCCGCTGGGCAGGTAATAGTGGCAAGGTCGTGTGCCACAGACATTGCAAGGCCGAGCACCATCAGATCCAGGTGGCCAATGAGAGAGCCATCATCGTCCAGTTCCAAGGACTCATCGAGTGGCTCCTTCGATACAGGGCCACCCATAGCAGACGAGCACCTCGAGGGCGTGATCCGATAACTCTACCTATCAAGCCAGCTCTGGATTGGTGGTGAGCTCTAAGTTTTTTTTTTTTGGGCCAGCCGAGCTCATCTTAACTTGTGGATTTTCTTGTCTTTTGCTATAAATATGTCTTCCCAGCAGCTTTCTTGAGAAGAGGGGTAGAAAATGATAGAGAATCTTCACCGATCAAAGGGTGAGGGCATTTTAGGGTCCAAGAGGAAGAGGACATCGAGACTGGAATAGCCTCTGAGGTCCAAGCAACTGTCGCAAACTGAGCAGCCTGTCAGACCAATCCAAGTTGCTCTTCTCCCTCCACTGACGAGAGCGAGGGCTTTTTCCAGCTAGTCCCAACCTCTCACTGTCACAACCGCCGTATCACCTTCCTTAGCCTATCCTCAGAGGAGGCACCAGAATACCCGATGTCTTATCCTCGATAGCATTGCCGAGGCCATTCTCGAGGAGTTGTTTTTGGAAAATCTTTAAGGAGAGAACTACAACAGCTTGTTCCACGCTACCTTCCGTTCTACTGCCAAGGTAAGCAAAACTTTTATCCCAGGCTCCTTTTAACTTTGGTTCCACATACTCTAACCTTCATCTTTTTAGGCCTGTGTATTTTTGGAGTTGGCATATATGGCCAGGCAAAAGGAGCACGGCCTTAAAAAAGAGAAGCACAACAAGACCACATTCGAGAAGGACGAGGTCGAGAAGGAACTCGAGTCTGAGAACATCGAGCTTGATCAAATCAAGTAGTTTCTTTCTTAGGTCAAAGATGAGGCCAATAAGGCAAGAGAAGAGGTCGAGCAAGCAAAGGTGACGGCTGAAAGTGCAAGAAATGAGGCTGACTAGGCTCAGGATAAGATCAATCACTTGAGGGCCCAACTGCGAGACTCTCAGGCTGAGCAGTAGCACTTCTTGAGGAAAAAATTACCCAACTGCCTGACTTAAGCCGTAAAGGAGTTTAAGTTGTTTACGGAGTACGCAGAAAACTACTACCTTGGGATGACTGACCTATAGAACCATATTCTTGAGAAACATCCCGAGGTGGCGAGTTTCGACTAGTTGCTCATTGTTAAGCCCAAGCTAGAAGATGACATGCAGCAGGCTATTTTGGAAGAGGTGGTCGAGGTAGACAACGAGGACAGGGACGATGAGAACAACAATGCCAGGAAGGGGCCCAAGCTTGAACTTTTTGTTCTTTTTTCCTTTATTTTAATTCTTCATCCGGGCTTAGGAGGTGTTCGGTTACTTGTACCTCCCTATGACTTTCAATTAATGAAACTTTTTTTTCTTTTCCCAATGTATTGCTTCTTGGATATGAAACGTTAGTTCCAATTTTAGGTTCAATGTTTCTCAGGAATCTCGAGTTAAGAGCTCCTCAGGAATAAAGTTCAGACTTTATTTCTCTGAGTTAGATGTTTCTCGAGAAAAAAATGGAGTTAAGAATTTTTCCAAGTTGAATGTTCCTAAGGAACAAACATTCTCGAAAATGAATTCCAACCTCGTGTCTTCTCAATTCTGTTTTCGCTGAGTTAAGTGTTTCTCATAAATGAAATGTCTTACTTTCCCAAGTTGAATGTTCCTTAGGAACAAATTTTCTTGGAAATGGATGATTTATGTTAACCAAGTTTAACCAAGTAGGGAAGGTCCGTTTCTCGATCAGGTAGAGCACAATGGCGTGTGGTACCCTTTAGCCCTTTAAACTTGTTTAAGTTCATTTGAACCTTTACAAGTCTAACAATGGTTAGGAGTTATGTTCCCTAGGTTATTGCCATGCTAGGATGACTCTGTTTAGATAGCCTGCACAACAGCAAACTATTGGTCAGTGCCATATCGACTAGCCCCCCAGTCTGGCTAATCGGGATGACTTTCCCTCTTCAGGAGTTGTTGTCGAGTCCTCCAGACTAGAGTTATGGCCCCCATTTCAAGAGTTGTATTTTCCTAAACACATATTACTCAGTGAAATCATGTAGAATTTAGAATTTTCATTAATATTTCTTTACATTGTAGCCTTGTTTAGCAGGTCTAGTTATAAAAGAATATGGCTAGAGGTCAAAAAAGGTTTTTGGCTCTAGTTAGCAAAAAAAATTTCTTCAGAAGCTTGGCGTTCCAAGGATGATCGAGTAAGTTGCCTTCCATATCAGATAGCTTATAGGTGTCTAGACGAACAATTCCAGTCACTCTGTATGGTTTGTCCTATTTCGGGTCGAAGGACCCCAACTTGGACTACTAAACAGTGACCTTTTTTGGCACTAAGTCGCCAACTTTGAAACTCCTCTGTCGGACTCGTTTGTTGTAATACCAAGCAACGACTTGGTTTTGAGCTGCGTTATAGATCGCAGCACGGTTCCTCTTCTCCTCAAGTACATCAAGCTCGGACATCATGATCTTGATGTTTCGAATTTCGTCGTACTGTTCGACCTTGAAGCTCAGCAGTCCAACTTCTGTCGAGATAACTACCTCGGCCTCATGGACGAGGGAGAATGGGGTCTCCCCGGTAGCTGTCCGGGCTATAGTTTGGTGTGCCTAGAGCACCTTCGGGAGCTCATCGATCCATGTGCCTTTGAGGTCCTTAAGTTTTTTCTTAGGTTTTCTTTGATTGTTTTGTTAACGGCTTCAACCTAGCCGTTGCTCTGAGGGTAACAAGGTAAAGAGAAAACCTTTTTGATGCCGAGTTGTTCGCATAGGTAGAGGAGATTTGAAGATTCGAACTGCTTAGCGTTGTCAGTTACAATGGTGTACAGGATTCTAAGCTGACAAATGATGTTTTTCTATATGAAATTGGTGCATTTGGCCTCAGTCATGTTGGCACATGGCTCGACTTCCACCCACTTTGTAAAGTAGTTGATGGCCACTATACAATATCTAAATTGAGACCAGGCTTGAGGAAGAGGTCTGATCAGGTCGACGGCACATTTGGTGAATGGCAAGGCTAATGTCATCGAGATGAGGGGCTCGGCATGATGCCCTATCACCCTAGCAAATTGCTCGCACTTAAGGCATTTCTGCGCGAAGTCCTTGCAATTCTATTTCATAGTCGGCCAATAGTATCCTTGCAGAAGACATTTCTAAGCCAAGGATTGCCCCCTAGCGTGGTTGCTACACAGCCTTCGTAGATCTCCCTATTAGGTATTGAGCTTCTCTAGGCCCTATGCACTTCAAACATAGAGTCGTGTAGCCTCGCCGATAAAATTTTTCATCGATCATTAAATACTAGGTCAAGCTGTTGTGAATTCAGCGCCCCTGTTCTCGGTTGAAGGGCAATTCAGCTATGGTCAGGTATCAGATGATCAGATCCATCTAGGTAGTTTCTTGCTCTTCGGCTACACTTGCCACTTCCTTGTTGATACTCGGTTCAGCTAATCTCTCAATCGGGACCGACATGAGCTTGCTATCACCCAATAGATCTAGGGATATGTCTAAATGAGTAAGCTTTAAACTGCCCAAGCAACACCCTAACTTCTTGCAAATACGAGATCATGGATTCTGTTCGGGCTTAAAACCCTCCAATAACCTATTGGATGACAAGCATGGAGTCACTATGGATAGATATATGGTCCACACCAAGGTCTTTTGCAATTCTTAGTCTGGAACCTTGAAGTTGAAGCGAAGAGCATAAATTGTCTTGTATCCATTCGGGCTGGTTAGGACTAGCCCGCTCCTAAACCTTCGGCACAAGAAGATCTATCCACGAAGAGCCTCTATTCTGGTTCTGGCTTAGAGACATCATTGCCTTCGCTACTGCTTGGGATGTCTTGGTCTTCGACGAGGGTTTTCTCGATGGAGGGCATGCTATGCGTGGCATCCGTGAATTTGGCAATGAAGTCGGCCAGGGCTTGGGCCTTTATGGCCATTCTCAAAAAAAAGTGAATATCATATTGATCGAGCTCGACTGACCACTTGGCTATCTGCCCAGATATCTTCAGGCTTTGGAGGACTGTTGGAGAGGAAACTTCATCGAAGCTTGGATCGTATGCCCTTGGAAATACAGCCGTAGTTTTCGAGCTAAGGTGACAAAGGCAATCGCAAGCTTTTCAAGCTGTGGGTACCTCTCCTCGGCACCCTAGAACGCGTGACTAGTATAGTAGATGAGCTTCTGAACACCGTCTTCTTCTCGGACGAGGACCAAGCTCACAGCTTTTCTGAAATGACGAGGTAGGCAAACAATACCTCTCCTAATGGAGGTTTGGATAAGAGCGATGGCATGACTAAATACCTCTTGAGGCTTTGGAAAGCTTCCTCATAGTTCCTGCTCCACTCAAACCTCCCCTTAAGTGCCTGAAAAAATGGATGGCACCTATCGCTAAACCGGGAGACAAACTTGAATAGGGCCGCTACCCTGTCGATGAGCCTGTGCACCTCTTTGACAGTCCAAGGTAGATGCATATCGAGTATGGCTTGAGCTTTAGCTGGGTTGACTTGATTCCTCTTTAGTTAATCATGAACCTGAGAAACTTGCCTAAGCTAACCCAAACGTGCATTTTGCTGGGTTTTGTTTCATCCTATACTCTCAGAGGATATCAAAGCTCGCTCAAAGATCGGCCATGTGATCCACTACTTGGATGGATTTAACGAGCATGTCATCTACATAAACCTCCATGGTCTTGCCGATCAGCCGAGCAAACATTTTGTTGACAAAACGCTGATAGGTAACTTTGGCATTCTTGAGTCCAAATGGCATAACTACATAGCAAAAAAACCCTTGGTCGGTGGTGAACACGGTCTTGATTTGGTCTTCCTTGACCATCCAAATTTGATTGTAGCTGGAGTAGACGTCCATGAAGCTCAGTAGCTCATGCCCAGCGATCGCATCCACGAACTAATCTATCCGAGGTTGTAGGAAGCAGTGCTTGGGGTAGCCCTTATTGAGGTCGACATAATCGATACAAGCCCACAATTTTTCGTTTGCCTTCTTGACGAGGACCACGTTCGCCAACCACTCCGGATATGTCACTTTTTGGATGAACCCAGCTTTCAAGAACTTATAGACTTCTTCGTTGACGGCGGCATATCTCTCCAGATTGAAGGCTCTCCTCTTTTGAATGATCGAGTTATAGTCTAGTCGGACATTCAGTCGGTGACTGATGATACTGGGATTGATGTCGGGTATATCCTCGTGATACCATGCAAACATATCTCGATATTCCATAAGGAGCTTCTCTAGGTCGGCCTAGATCTTAGGTTTTAGTTGAGAACTGAGTTAAACTATGTGATCGAGATGTGTCGGGTCCAAGTTGAAGGGCACCATATCCTTCACGGGGTAGCTTTCACTTCCTCTTCGGGCAGACGAGGGTCGAGGTCTAAAAGCATCTTTGGCGCTTGCTTGGACGGGTACTAGATCTCATTAACCTTAAAAATGGTAGAGACGTTGAGTTGTCGAGCTGACGAAACCTTGACCGCATTGGCGTAGCTGGCTCAAGAATCCCTTTGTTGTGACCTAATGACTCCGACCCCATTATCTGTTGGGAACTTCATGGCCAAATGATAGGTAGAGACCACAGCCTTCAATGCATTCAACGTCGGATAGCCAACAATGATGTTGTACTGTGAGAGTTTGTCGACAACGAGGAAGTCGACGATGTGTGTTACCTGAGTAGCCCCCTCACCAAAGGTGACCAGCAAGCTGACCTTTCCAATTGCTCGGACACACTCGCTAGTGAAGCCGTATAGTGGTGTTTGGACTAGGACAAGTGTAGCGTTGTTAATTTTTAGCTTGTCGTATGCCTGCTTAAACAGAATGTCGGATGAGCTGCCATTGTCGATCAGCACTCGTCGAACAATATTGTTGGCGATCTGGAGCTCGCACACTAAGGCATCGTTGTGCAAGTGAACGAGTTTATCTACCTCCTCCTTTATAAAGGTGATCAGAATATTTTGTTGGTGGCAGATTTTATTGATGCACTTTGACGTGTTCATGAGGTTGCCCTTTTCGATCAACCGAGCTTCTTGGACATAAGCGCGCCGTCCACTTGAAGTGTCCCTAGTAACAAGCCCTCCGAATATTGTTCATCCGAAGATTGTATGAATAATATTCGGGGGTTCCGAGGAGTTCCAACTATCGTTATGTGGGCGGTTCTACTTATCTTTGGCCAGCTAATCATTTCTCTTGGCTGCAGAGCTTGGAGTTAGGACTCGATCGACGAACTCCCGCAAGTGACCATCTTGGACCAGCCTTTCAATTTGGTCCTTGAGCTGGATGCAATCGAGAGTGTTGTGTCCTACATCCTTGTGAAAATTACAATACTTATTCTGATCCCGCTTCGTCTTGCTACCCTTCAGCTTGGGCGAATCGACTAACAGGTTCCTTCCGCTCACTGGGACAAGCACCTCGTCAATGCTGCCGACCAGGTGCGTGTAGCTCTAAAACTTCCCAGTTGGCACCCTCGTCTTCTTAGTTTTCTTCTCTTTCTTCCTCTTCTTATTCTGCTCGGCTCTTGGCTACTTAAACGCCAACTTTTGCTTCTTCTCCTTCTTGCTACTGTTGTCTTCTTGGTGGCTCTCATGTACTTGGCCGCATCAACATACCTCTATGCATAGCTGAGCATCTGAGAAAAAATGCTCGGCTACTCAAAAGCTAGCAACCAGGTCAGTTTCTCATCTTGGAGATCCCTGACGAAGGCGTGCTTCAAGGTCTCGTCTTTGACGTGCCTAACCTCGAGCGCTGCTTGGGTAAACTAATTAATGTAGTCCTTAACATTCCTATCTCCCTGTTTAACAGCATAGAGATGAGTTATTTCTTTTTACCTCGTCTTTGTTGTAGAGAAGACGACATAGAAGGCATCAAAAAGTTGGTGAAATGAGGTGATCATGGCTAGTTCTAGGCGTCAAAACCACTACCAAGTAGGTCCAGTCAATGTTAAGGAAAAGGCCTTGCACATAACTGCATTGCTGGCATTCTGCAGCAGCATGTGTCCCTTGTATAGTTCGACGTACTCGTCGGCATCAGTGGTCCCATTATAAGCCTTGATTTACATGACCTTAAACTTCAGTGGTATGGGAGCCTACATAATTGCATTGGTGAATGGCGGATCCAATGCGCCGACGTCATCCAGCCTAAACCGATTGTTACAAATCTTGTCAATCTAGCGTTGCAACTCTCGAAGCTGGCAACTGTTGGTATCTTCGAGTAGTTCCATCTAATAAATGCTCCGCCTTCAACTCTGTAGCCAGCCCCGGGCCAGTGATCTTGCTGAACTTTACCTTGCCATCCAAGCTGATCAAAAACTGAAGCTCGAAAACCCTGCAGTGATTGGGCCCGAGCCTTCTACTAGCCAAGCCGACCCTCTCGGACCAGTCTATTATTAACTGAGGCCCCTTGAGTGGATCGCCTAGAGTGTTTGGAGTCAGCTTTGTTGAGGTCTGCGGCTCCTTGTCCTGCTCGACCCTCGGCCTGGTCTGTTGGGGTTGGGGGAAGGAGGACTGGAGCCAGTTAGGGCTGTGCTTGCTATTGTGCAAACTGTTGCATAAGTGCCTAGAGAACATTTTGAGTTCTCGGATCGGGTCTAGAGCAACTTGGTTGTTTGCTTGGTCAGCTCTGGTTGCGCTGCCTTAGCGACCAAATCGAGATCTTGCAGCCTAGGGATGTCCCTATGGTCTGTTCAAGTTTTGCCTATTTCAGGCCTCACCCGACTCCTCCTATCGGGTGCCCTCGTCTCAGGTATTACCTCGTGTAACCATGCTTGGATTATGAGCTAGTTGTGGCCGACGGTTTCAAATGAAGGCATGAGCTCCCTCCTTCTAGCGCCAAAATGTTGATGCTTACCAGAGTGCGGCGACGAATCAACACCACGTGCGGCTACGCATAGTGGACGAATAGCTCCTCCTCGCTCGTCTTTGCCTCCTTAGGCAAACCTGCAATAAGAGGAGGGACACTTCGAAGGTGAGGAGGAAACTGATTAGGTATCAAACAAGGGCTTTTCGATGCTCAAAGCAGGTGCTGCTTGACAGAGAACGAGAGCTGATTAGTTGGGAAGGAGTACGCTTGCTTGAGCTATAATAAATGCGCTCTATTTATAGGTTGTCACTTGAATCAGTGTTAAGTAAATTTCACCCATGACCCAGGTGTCACATTAGTGCCTGTCAAAAGGCAAAAGACAAGTGTCATAACCCAAGCCGGTATATTAGTCTCCATCCGACGATGGGATGTCAGATATCTGTAGGCCATTGATGGCAAGTAGCATCCTATTTGGAAGTTATGAAAATCTGACCCGAGCTAGTGTCCAATCCAAGGAGGCGTTCATTCATGCGTGCAGCCCGAAGGGTCCTAAAAAGCACATCGGATAGACGGTCTAAGCTTAATAGGGTTGGTCATATACTCCCAGTAACTCCTACCGAGCAAGTTTGCCAACCACTGGGAGTAAGGTTCCTCGGCGGTTGCACTGAGCTCACCCCTAACAATAATTATGATTGCTAAATACCACATTAGATATAATATCGATGTAATTTTAGTTTAACTATTTGCATGGATGTTAGTAATGATGTTAATAAAAACATTAAAAAAACCACATTGATACCCCCTTAATACATTAGACATTAATCAAACATCCAAATTGTCTATGTGTAAATTAAACCCAAATTTTCTAAGTCAATCGCCTCTATTATTCTTCTTATTTCGCTTAATTAATCCTTTACTTAAACCACCTTCTAATTTTATTAGTTTAACACGTACACTCTATATACCGTCCAAACATCTTGGACTTGCTTTTCACTCAAGAAAACATGAATATAGGAATTGCAAACCATGGCAGACAAATAACCCTTTAAATCCTTTGATCTTAAAGTTGGAAAAGAATACAAAAAGGAAACAAAGCAGAAGCTTGGACCCCTTTTTTTTATACACACACAAACTTTATCTCCGTGTACATCACAGCAAGAAGGCACAATTCTGGTATAGATTCTACGTATCCTACATAAAAATGGACCAGAGAATCAGAATATCTTTCCCTTCACCACAAAAATATATATTCACAGATTTTGTTTTGTTTTTACATAAAAACGACACTAAAAAGTGAAAGTTACATTATATGACATCCGACAAGTCATAACAAGAGATCGTCTCCAAAGAGGTAGAGAAGCCTCTCAACAGCCCAGCTTGGCTGTGATCTGGCTGCGGCCAGGCTGAGGCTTTGGGGCTGTGAAAGGGTCAGAAAAGGCGCCCTGCAAAGTGGGCAAGTCTTGTGATGAGAATCCTGGTTGTGAGAATCATCATGATGTAGCCATCTTTCCAGGCATTCTCTGTGGAAGACATGGCAACAGTTCCTCAGCTCCCTTACCTCGTCGTCCGTCCGCAACCGGTTCAAGCACACAGCGCATGTGTCCCAATGGCAGTTGTCGTTTGGCAGTCTCTCTGTGATGTCTCCAAAAGTGGTCAGGACTAGGCTGTCTCTTATCATTTGTGTTGAAGGACAAGAAGAAGGAGATGATGATGGTGGTGAAACTGGTGAAGGGAAAGGAATGTTTTCAGATTCCAAGAGATTACTAGAAGTTCTGTTTCTGTTTCTAAGCCTCAGTGCCCATGACAAAACCCATCTCAAGATTGCAATTACAATAGCTGTTTTGTACAGCATATGTGTAACAATCACACTTGAGTATAGATCATCCGCAAACAAACCCATTGGAGAAAAACCAATAACTATGCCAAAAAAAACTAACGAGAACAAAAAAAAAAAAAAAAGAATTTGCACTTGCAGAGAACAATGGAAAGAGGAAGAGGAAGGAGGGAAAAGGGGAAGATTTCAAGGGGCTTTGGCTTCCTTATAAAGACACATAAGGTTGATGCTTACTCTAGTGGAAGGAATCTCTTTTGATTTGCCTTTTATTTGTTCAACTATTTTAATCACAATAGTTTGTACATGGCTCGCCAATTGCCATGAATGGAGTGTCAATGACTCATCACTACCTCTTGTTTTGAATGTGTGTGCACGCACACGTCGCATGGGCGGTGCCTCCTTGGCGTAAACTTTCTTTTTTTTTTTCTTTTACTTTTTATTTTTTTAATATCTTTCCTTTATTTATTATTTACCCAAAGCAAAAGTAGCTGGGTCTGCTGATCTTAAAAAGGCTACACTACCTTTTTTCCATTGTGCTTTATTAGCCAACAATCTATGGCAAATAACATCACTAGCACAACCAAATTATCATAACAATAGTTTTAGCAAAATTTGCAATAACATCCAATCTCTCTCTCTCTTTCTCTCTCTCTCTCTCTCTCTCTCTCTGTGAATGTGCATAAATTCAATAGATATAGAGATAGAAAGAGAGATCTACACCAAATTGTTTGATTGAACAGAAAGGCTCCACCACACCACAATCGGACAGGTTTACTTGCTTTTCATGATACGGGAGCATGAGACAATGGCACTTGGCAAGTTTGTTAATTCGTACCATCCTAGTCAGATCCCACAAGAGCGCTATCATTGCCATTTCTTTATGAAAAAAAAAAGAGAAATTTTCCGTCCAACGAAAAAAAAAAAAAAACATCCGGGACAAAACCCATATCACTGTGGATCAGATAATCATAAAAACGCATGCATGTATAATTAAACATCATTGAACATGTTCTGCCCAACCTCCACCTCCCTAGAAGGATGAGAAAAGGACCCAAAAGAAAGAGAGAAAGATTTTAAAGACTTATCCATTTATCATCCACAGTAGCTCTGACCACAACTTTGATATTTTTACAGCCTTCAAACTTCGAACCAAAAGTTGCTGACGATTACAGTGACTACTACATGGTCTAATACTGTAAAGATTGGGAAGCATAATTGCATATGCGCATATTTTTCAATCTTATTTGCTCAAACAAAGCTCACCATGTGAAAAAAGATGCTGATATAAAGTAGGAGTGCTCCCCTTTTTTATTTTTTAATTTCATTGGGTGGGGGAACTAGTGTTGAGTGCATTTTGCTTTTGCATTGCCTTGGAAGATTAAGGGCATCTTATCGGCACCGTCATGAATTGTTCCCCAATTCCTTATCAAGTTTTTAGCTTTGATTCATACATGATGCAAATGCACGTCTATCAGTTTCTCAAACATTTTCATAGAAGGAAACAAATCAATTTCGTTTAAGTATCTTGAAGTTGAAGAGACCTTTGACATAAGAAACTCTCAGTTCTATTGTTGGCCAAACTGCTCATTCTCCTTCATCTTCTCTCGCATTTTATATTGCAACGTAACAGGAGCACAATCCAGTGGTGTTTCCCCTAAAGAAGAGACAAGAAGTTAGAAACTGTCTTGGCAATATTCTTTCTTCAATCTAGGAATCAACAAGTATATATTCAGCTAAACTCAAAGTAGAAACAACCCCACTTTTCACAAGCTGGTCCTAGAATTCCTTCATAGTTTTTTTCATAACTAATGTTCCTAAAATAACCTCCACTCGTTAACAATCATAACTATACTTTAAAAGAGGACTGGAAAATGATTACCCTGAGCGTTCTTGTAGTTCAGACTGGCTCCACTGTCCATGAGGGTGAAAACTATCTCGGTTTGGTTAAAAACTGCCGCCTGCACCAAAATTAATCCAGAAATGAGTGTCATGTAATCAAAGCAACTATACTAAATGTAACGCACATACAAGATGCAAACACAAGCCAGGACCTCAAGGTCATATATATAAAATATCATATACACGCACAGAGAGAGAGAGAGAGAGAGAGAGAGAGAGAAGTACCAAATGTAGCAAAGATGACCCTTGCCTGTCATGGTAATTTGCATCTACACCCTGCCAATAGGAGAATGCATTAGCATCCATTTTAAAACGTTAATTTTATACAAAGAAAAAAAAAAGCCAAAAAACAAAAAAAGACAAGTACCTGACTCAGGAGCTTCTTGACTGCAGCAGGGTCACCATTCTTTATTGCTTCTCTCAATCCCTAAGCAGACAACATGACTAAATAATCCAGAGAAACTAAATTCTTTAAATAACGTTATTGCTTAAGTAGACAATTTAGAAACTATACCTCCCCATTGACTTCATAATTAATCTGAGAAATATCTGAGCTGCAATTGTACACTTGACCACGATTGAAAACAGAACTGAAAATATGCAGAGTTGAAGGTACAATAGAGTGTAAGACATTGCACACAATCTGGCATCAAGCTCACTGTTGGTGTGTATCAATAAATATTCGCTTAAAATGAAATGCAGATAGAAGTGTGGTAAACCCTTTTCGTTTGCAGAATGAACACTGGAAAATGAAAAAAAAAAAAAAGGAACAATAATAATAATAATAATAAAAAGGAACGTTCATGATCCCAATCGTGATTTTGAAAAGAATGTCGTATGGCAACCTCTTTAGTCTGTGGAACAAAAAATTCTTCTCAACGTGAAGTCGGGATTCCTAAGACTAGCAGTCATAGAGAACCCCAACTGAACAGTACAATAAAACCCGTACTCCGTCGTTTACATGGATGAATGCGGAGAGGACTCGTGCATAAATTCAGATTACATAATCATTCAGTATATCAGGAAGAGCAGGGACCTAAATCAAAAGCACCGGAGTCCACCTACCTAGGCTTACTATTTGAAGTGGAACCTTTATTCTTGAAAGCAGGTTCAGTTCTCTTTGGTTTTGGATTTGACTGTGGGACAGAGGTGGATAAAGGTTTCTTCTGCCACAACAGATACAAATCTGTGAGATACATGGTGGTTCAGTAGATACACGCGAAGAAACTAAAAATGTTATACCTGCAGGGGAAGTGCATCGACAGGTGGGGCTGGAGCTTCACAGATGCATAGAGGCATTCTACACTTACAATCTACAACGCCTGGTACAGGTTGACGCTCTGCAGTTGGCTCAGTTTTCATTTTTACATCATCGTCAATGGTCAAACTAGAAACCCCATCTGTTATGGAATCAGCTTCCTTGGAAGAAGTCCGTATGTTGTCTTTTCCAGGTCTGTGCCAAAAAAAAAAAAAGACCTCACAATCTTTAGAAGCAAACAATAATGATTGTTAAAAGGAAAAGAAAGGGCAACAGAGAAGAAGCTCTTCCAAAAATCATCAGGCTGAATGAGGGTTGAGAACATTCAGACAGTAAACAAGAGAAAGAAAATGGCAACAGAAGCTGAAGGCTGCTAGAAAAGTGCTAAGACATCTTCTTTCCAAAGCATATCTCATTTCTCAACCAAGATAGACACTTAAAAATAATAATAATAATAATAATAAGATAAGCATTGTATAGTGCATGTGTAGGAAGCAACAAAAAAAGAGGAGATATTGGAAATCTCATTCTTCAACTATGATTGTTTCTTTTAAATTCATGTTTATTTTTCATGTCAATATCATTTTCCAGAGAAGGAGAACGCGAAAAAAGACATGCTATAGTAGTTAAGATGCCATGAATCTCCATGAGATTGAACAAACTCTGATCCTTAGTGCATCTCTAGAGGTAGGATTTGAACTCTTAACATATTGGCAGCTACTAGTAGGATACTGCTTTGCAGATGAAGCAAAACTTAAGGTGACAAACAAAACCATAAATTCTCATTAAAAACCATATCGAACTGGACTATTAACCTTGAGGAGTCATTAAAACAATCAGCACAAACTCTGACAGGCGAGTGAATGCCAAATTGTGGTAGAGCCTGAAAATGTGCACAGAACATTTTTGCTCAATGGAATTCATTTATTCATATAATGAACAAGAAAATCAATAAAATATTTAGAATCAAAGAATGTAAGGGAAAGGGGATATTAGAACAAGAAACATATACCATTTGATTTGAGGAATGCTCATGACACAATGTCCTGCCACAACATCGACAATGATGCTGCAAAAAAAAAATCCGAAATGAGGCAAGTAAACTTGGCCATGATGACAGAGTTCAGTGCCCAAAGTGAGACTATTATTAACATGAAGAACCATCCTAGTGACTTGTAACCATTCCTTTTAGCAAACAAAACTTTATTGAAAATAAAACAAGTACAACTGAAGAAAAGAAGGAGTCCCAACAGAGTCACAGTTACGAGAGAAAGAGAATAAAACAATATAGTGAGCCTTAAAACATAATAAAACCTAACATTCCCATAACATCTTTCCAATGAAAAATAATCAAAGAAGAAGAAAACACTTTAAAGGCTTTGTCAATAGAGTCACATAGAGCAGCTATAGGTATTTACTTTTTCAAGTGAAATTATGACTTGAAAATTTAAATAAACAAAAAATGAAAAGATCACTTAAGCAGAATACTACATCAACTGCATTTCCTATGTGAAGGATCTTATGAAGCTCAAACATGACCATTGCACCGTTACGACCGCCCGGAATTCAAGCGTCTTGGGAAACCTCGAATGAAATAGTGAGAGTTAAGCCCATGAAGACAAGATGATGAATCAACAGTGTCTATCTAAAACTAGAAGTGTGATTTCCTAACATGACCTCCTAGAAGCTCACATCCTCAACACGCCGGACCAATTTACATCATTCAATCAATCAATAACGGGACCTCAAAATCAGCACATTGATCCTTATTCTCTTATTTGAGTCATGTGCCCATACCATTTTCCCACCAAGAAAAATGCCCAATATTTTCTTCTTCTCTAAAAATTCCTGTAGTAGTTTCTTGGAGCTTAATCACGCCAAAGAAATTCCCAATTGAGAATCTAAGATATCATCATCAACAACAAGGGCTTCGAAATTAACTCTTGGAATAATCGACTAAATCAAAATCCAAAACTTTCTATGCATCAGAGAATCACAAAGCAAGTGCATAGTAAATCACTGAACTTGAATCAAATCAAATTTACATAAATTCGTACAAATTTAACAAAAAAAAAAAGTACGAAATTATGAACAGAGATGAGATTGATAGAGAGGATTACCCGTCGCCGGAAGGTGTTGAAGCTACATTTGCAGACGTCGCAGCGCGCTGCTTCTTGGAAAGGAGGAGGCTCCATATCGCATATAGATAAAGATACGTGTGTATATTATATGTATATTATGTGTATATAAAGAAATTTAAATTTAGAGGTTTCTGATCCAATCGAGGTAAATATGTATGTGTTTGTTGATCGATTGGGTTTCAGAATCAACCGATGTTCGGAGGATCTGAAGATCATGATCTCCGATTGCTTTTGCTCTACGGTTCTCTGTTCTTTATCTCGTTATTAAATTTTGGTACCATATTTTGGAAAAACATGACATTTACATCATGTCATTCAAAAAAATATCAAAACCATGCTTTCTAATTTTTAAAAAGACGATTTTGATATCTTGAATTCGTACTTTAAATTTTTATGATTTTAAATTTTATACTTACCTTTTGTTATTGCATACCAAATTAATTTCATAGAATTATAACATGAAAGTAAAAAATAAAAATAAAAAATACTACTCAAATAAAATAATATGTATATGCCTTTTTTCTTGTTTTTGTATTTTTAATATTTATTTTTTTAATAATTTTATAAACCTGTTTTAAAATTCATTAATAAAAAAATAAGTTAAAAACTTCACCGCTTTAAAGGGGTGTTTGGCAAAGTGGTGGGAACTGCGGTTCCCACCACAAAATCAATTATAAACAGTAAAAAGCTCTCACATGTTACAGTAACAATAAAAAAAATTACTACAGTGTAAAGTTCTCATATGTTACAGTAAAAGTGGCTCTCACCACTGACTCCCACCACCTTCCAAACACCCTATAAAACATAAGCTTACTGGTTAGGTTGCGCATCCTATGACGTTTGTCATCGTGTGGTTGACCTCTGTCCTTCTTACATGGTGGTGGGCTTCATTTGGTTGTGGCAATGTTCTCTTCCAGGAACGGTGGCGGTGATGGTGGTGACACGTGGAGTTCACGTGTTTTTGTTTGGCAATGCCTCTTCCACTTAGCCACGTGTCCTGAGAGTCGATTATTTTTCTCGACAGCTCCTTGGCTAACTATCTTCTCATTTGAGGCTTCCCGGCTGGTTGTGCTTTAAGGTATTTATTTTGTTTTTGTGCATGTTTTGGTTGATTAATAATAATGGTTGTCGTTTGTGTTTTTCAGCGTGTTTCTACTTTCAATCTACTTGATTTGTGTCTTGGCGATGTATTGTGTGGCCTTGGTGCTATAGGCTCCTCAATTTCAGTTGATCAAATTTTTTCATCGATAGTAAAGGATTTGTCAAAGAGCCAAGTGTGTGATTGGTCGTTAGCGTACTGTCTTAAGTGTTTAGTTTTGAAACTCGGTAGCATCTCTTCCTCTTGAGTGTTTCATTTGAATTCAAATGTAGATCTCGTCGTTTATTGGGGTTGTGATTTTCATATAGTTTTGTGGCCTTTTGATTCGAAATTGGTATTTGTATTTCTTTATTGTGGAATATATTAACCCATTTTAAAAAATATATAATTTTGTTTGACCAAATAAATAAAAGTTTTTAAGTTCGCTACACCAAACCAAATAAATGAAACTTATTAATTTAAATAGACTGACTCATATTTTGGCACGAAAATGGCTTTTGGTCCCAGGCTGTTTCAAATTAATTTGGTAATAAATAAGGTAAAGGATGGATGGACAATTGGGGAAAGAACCAAACGCCCCAGAAGCCCAAAATTTTCTCATCCCAAGAACCCATTATCTTGCTTGTAGTAGCCCAATATCTTGGGGCTAAATTCTATAACATTCCCACCACCTTGAAGACAAATCCCAATTCCCCAAATGGTTAACACTCTCTTTGGTATTAAAGATAAAGGAAGAAGAAGAAGAAGAATAGAAAGAATTGCATGGACGTAGAATGTGAAGGATAGAAAGGATTATAGAAGTCCTTCATTTGTTTGGAAAGAGGGATGAAGAGTTAAAATAATAGATTATAGCTGTTGGGTTAATTTAATATCATTCATTTGTACAAATTGTTAATAAATTATTTAGAAGGTAAAATGGTCTTTTAAAATTTAAAAGCGTTGGATTGCTTAAATCCTTCCATTAGTAGAGAGATCCAATTTAATGATTTAGAGGTAGATCACGTCCATCCTCCTCTCCTGTTCCTCTATTTCCTTTTTTCTACCACTCCTTCATCCTCCATCTCGCCCTTCAACAAAACATAGTGTAAAAGAAGTCAAAGATCCAGACCAAGTTGTTTGTGGCGGGAGTTTTTTCTTCCATACTCAAATATGGATAAGAATTTCATTTTTCAAAAATAAATTAGTAATCTACGAGAGATGAGTCTAAAGTTATCTAAATCGTCGGATATAATAAGTAGATGACATTTTACTTATTTAAACTTAGAAGATCATAGAATCAATAAAATTAGTTAATCTGTCTACATTCCACTTAATATTTAGTTTACTTGAGCTTTTCAACAGAAAATCGCTAGGAAAAACTAGAAGAGGAATAGTGTGAAACTAGCATGCTCTATAAATCCAGTTTGTTTGCTAGAGCTATTTTCAAATTGTAGAAGCTCTTCCTATTAATAACACCATGTCCACATCAAGATGAGGGATCATATGGCCATGCTACCATCATTGCCTTCATTCTTCCTACAACCCCTCCTTGAGTTTTATTTTGAATTGTTTATTCTTCATCTCCCAACCCATGAATCACCCAACATCTTCATCATCCCAATCTCCACAACCTCACTTTCAACATGAGCCATACTTCCTAAAACATTATTGTTTCCACCCACGGTCCAAACTTATCTTTGGTCGTGATCCATAATCATCTTCCACCGCAATCCAGAATCGTCTTTGTCAACCCTAAAGGTTGAACTTCTTGTTGTCAATGTCTAAGACAGCAAGAAGATTCCTTCTTCCACTTGAAAATTGCCATCCAATCCGCTCTACCAAAAACAAAGTCATCGAGTTTTCTCTTTTTTGTTGAAAAGAAAAAAAATGCGCAAGTAAGAATAAAAACTATGAGAAAAACTACAAAGAGACCCACAAAAAATTCCTATTAATGAGACTATTTTTTAATGAGACTCTTTTTTGGTCCTTGATGAAAGTTCTATAGCCTAAAATTGCACTCCCATATAAACAAAAATAGACACAACCATATATAATCATAAAAAACTAAAAAAAAAAAAAAAACAGAAATGGTGCAACCGACGGTGACCTACATCGGCACCCTCGTGCCCACGTCGGAATCCATCTCCACCTCGCGACGTTGCTCGTTATGGCAACCATCACGACCTTAGTGTTGGGTTTCGTATGTATTACGGGTGAACTCACGGAGGTAAGTCAAGGCGTCGCGACCCATGGAGGCAGAGGGGGTTACAGAACTCCATTCGATGGATTTGTGAAGGTCGTGGCTGGGACCAGAGGAAATTGCAGTTGAGTCAGAAGCAACTTGTGCGACCCATGGTTGTCGCGGCTAGCCCAACATCTTTGGTGGTCGCTCTGCCTTCGTCGCAATCTGAGTTGACAAGGTGTTTTATTTTTGCAATTTTTGAGTTTTTAGGCACGACCACAACCTCCTGCTATCTCCTCTATAAATCTAGCAAGATGTGGGGCTTCTAGCAAACGTAGTTACAACCTCTGCCACTAATTTGGGGTCTGCGTGGGCGATGTGGGGGTTGCCAAAGACCCATGGGACGACCTCCACTATGATTGAGGGTAGTCGACGACAATCCCCATGAGATCGTGAACCTCAACAGCGACCTTTGGCTCTGCCTCGTGAAGCTCGAACACAGTGGTAATGAACCGTCTCCGCTAACTCCTCTCGAACGTGGAGGGAAAACAGATAATTTGAATATGCATTTTTTTTTTTTGGTTTTTTAATCAACTGTGTACAAACCTATTTTATTTACAATGAGCTTGTTTAATATTCGCATTTAGATGTAAATCCAATGGCCAAAAAAAAAAGTTTTATCAATTAAAACTTTTATTTATCAATTAAAACTTTTAAAGGGTCATATCATAACATTCCCTAAAAACTATAGGTGCTAATGGATTAAATTACACAAAATAAACGTCAATCTTATAATCCAATTCTCTATTTTGAATTGAAAACATCCTAATCCATGAGTTCCATAATAAAATCCAATCCAATTTAAAAACATCGAGTTTCACGTAATCATATATTAGGTTTATTAATTGGGCTTCTAAGTTTAATAATGGAGCAGAAGAAAGGCAAAAGAAAAGAGAGATTGTCGTGGGCTATGGAATGGACGACTATGTGAGGCCTTTGCTCGTATTTAGGGTTTTCAAATTTGTCAATCATGCTAATCGGTTAAATACACAGACAAATTTTCTGGGTTTCAGCCCATTAGTCAAAAACATCCTTATTGTCCTTATTAGCGTATTGAACAAAATAGAAAATTTTTAACTTAATGATATGTGGACGTGTAATGGATATATATATATATATATATATATATATATTTAGGAAAACACTATCATAAAACCCTAAAAGATCTTATTGATAAGAACATCTATTATTTTTATTTCCTTTTTATTTGTGACCATTGGATTAAAATTTAAAGGCGGAGAATCTAAGTCTCGTATAAACAAAAATAAAACCCATTTCATCCTATCATTTTTTTTTTTTAATTTCCATATCAAACTTTAAAACAACAAATAAAAAATTTTGAAAAAAAACCTCAAGAAAAAAACTGTGTCGACGCTAGAGAGCTCGTGACCCACGGCGAAATCCGTCGCCACCCCCACCATGGTTGTCATCTCTGCAAATGCCAGCAATGAGTCATCTCTGCAAACCCAACATTTGACTAACCACCCCATCTCCAACACGAGTTGCAGGGGGGCTGGGTCTCAACCCACAAAGGCGGAGGGGCAGAGGCGTCGCCACCCCTTTTGCCTAGGTCGCGAATCAACCACATAATCCACCCATGGGTGCTGAGAAATCACGATCCACAGCTTGCGACTGGTGACCTTCGCGTGATGGAATCTCAGGCAACGGTGATTGCCAACAAGATTTGAAGGCTGCAACATATGAGCTAGTGATTCTCCACTGCTATAGATCCATCACTATAGTTCACCCACGAGCTTCGCGACCTCCACCTCCCCTCACGAAGTTCTAGACATGGTGGTAGAACTAGGGTCACCGGTGACCTCCCAGCAGTGGAGGGGAAGCTCCTAATTTTTTTATTATTTGAGATTTTTTTTTTTCTGGATTTTTAGGATTTAAGAATCTAGTATATGTGGTTCATTTTATCATGGTGAGCTTATCTTTCTTTTTCACCCTTAGATGCCGATCTTTGGCCATAAAAAAGTCTTATTGACGAGAATAAATTAAGAGTCTTATTATAAAAATTCCTATATATTTGTTTGAAATATCCAAAAATATGTATATGCATATAAAATATAGGAAATACTATAATCAGACTCTTTGAGAACTTTTCTTGACATTTGCATCTGACAGTTAAAAATAAACAAGCTCAAAAAGTAAAATGAGTCCAAATATATCAGATTATCAAAAACTAAAAAAATTCAAAATTCAAAGCAAAATATAATAATTTTAGAAAAAATAAAACCAAAAACAAAACTAAAAAAACGTTGGGTCTCGCCGGTGGAGACCTTCGATCACTAGACGAACAGGTGGAGGCCGTGGGTTGTGCCCCACCTTCTTCGCAAAATGTGATCAAGTTCTATGCTTCCATCGACGAAGACACTCGGATTTGCAACCCGGTGGTGGCAACCTCCTTGGGTTGTGATTATGTCAAGGTCGCGACAGAATCCGTCGTGTTTCGTCACCACCCTCGCGATTTTGGGTAAAGATCATGACCTTGTCACAACAGATATGTGAAAATTAGAGCCTAATGGCTGTCCAATGTCTCCTCAGCCTTGACCTAAAATTGTAAAACCAAAGCCACATAGCCATTAATTCTTGAAAAGTTTATATAAGATCAAGCAACCAACTCCTTGAAACAACAAGCAATGAGAATTCCAAAACATACGACTTTCGTCAAGATGACTATCCTCACGAGATATATGCTTTTGCCACCTCTTGTTAGCATTGGCAAAGCCAGCTTATGATGAGTGAGAGCAAGCGTTCCTACTTATTTTTTAAAATTTATATTGTTACCCCATATATTTAGTTTAAAATTTTAGTATTTGCCTTCATTTTGAAAGAAAATTTACAACCGTACCCCACAGAATAATAGAAAAATATTGTTGTGTCTCATAAAATAATTGAAATATATTGTTGTCTTTTCATAAAATAATTTAAATATGTTCGTTAGTTTTTATTTTACAAGAAAAGGTTATAATTATACCCCACTTAGTCATTGAAATATATAGTTACATATGTGTTCAATAAAATACTATTTCTAATTTTCTATAAGGTGCCCCCACTAAAAAAAACTTTTGGCTCCGTTACTGCTTGTTAAGTAAAGGCAATTTAGATTTCCTTCTGGGATTCTCATTTTTTTAAGCCTCGTTTTCTAGAGATCGATAAACTTTATAGGTTTTCTTAACCTATGAAAAGGACGGAATCGCATCATAGGCGACCTGATTTGGTGGAATCTGACATTACTAGGAACAATACAAGCAACGGAGGAGGAGATATGATCTTCCCCTTTTTCTTTTTCTTTTTTTTTGAAATATATTTGTTATTTTAAAAAATCTGATCTAAAAATAAAAAATGATAGGGTGAGGTTGAGTTTATTTTTGTTTTTGTGAGGCTTATATCTTATACCATTAAATTTTGATTCGATGGTCAAAAAATAAATGAGAAATAAAAAAGATAAAGGTTCTTATCAATAAGACCTTTTAGGGGTCTTATATGTAAGGATGAAAATATCGGTATAGGTGAAAATATTGCTACTTCAATTTTATGAAAATTTCAGGAAAAATATTGATATTGCTGGAAATTTTGACCAAAATTATAGAAATTACGAAAACTTTATAATAAATAAATCTCCAATACTTTAAAATATAATAAACATTAAAAAATGATTTAAATCATAAACTCCATACGTATTAGATTTGTCAAGTCCAAAAGAAAGTTCTATGTATTGCTAAATATAGTTATGAATGTGTTATATGTAGGTTTGTTAACTTCTTCCCACTATATTTTCATGAATGGAAAATTATGAATTCTCCCAATGGTTTGCTTAAGATGAAGGTGGTAAGGTTGGATGAAAATGATTAAAAATTCTATAACCATCATAGTTTCTAAAGTCCTGATTGTATGGAGATTGGATCCTAAATTTATTGATTGTAAAGTCATGGAAATATTATATTCATCCGATGTTAGCATTCTTAATGTGTATAGGACAAATATTTATTTGTCAAAAGTATAAAATACTGATAGATTATGAAAAAAAAAATTTGTAATTTTCAACATTACTAAAATTTAGTCAAAATTTTTACGATATGTACCAAAATTTTATACAAAATGCACTATAGATTTTCTGATATCGATATTTTTACTGACATTTATCAATATGTTCGATAGTTTTGCCAAATCGATATTACAGTGGAAAGATATTTTGAACCTTAAAATTTTTGAAATTTCTTTGAAATTTTCATCCTTGTTTAAATGTAACATATGTACGTAGTTCAAATTCGTGAATTATATATTGGGAAATGTTTAATCCGTAACATTCGGAGGTGAAAAATTTTAATTTGTTACTAATTTGAAATCTGCCCAATCCAATCCATTCTAGTGAACTAGATAGAAATGAATAGATCCGTGTAACATTAGATTATCGATATTATTATTATTATGGATTGTTAACATTAAGTGTAACACCTAAGCATTTTTACTACATTAAAAATACAATAAATTAAAAATTATATAAGATAAAAATACAGTTTAAGGAGAAAAATACTGTATAATAATATGAAAAATTAAACAGCATTAAAATAAAACAGTGTAGGGAAGCACACTGATAAAGTTATGCAGCATAAAAATTACACTGTAAAAGTAAAGCAGTGTAGGAATTGGAATGTTTAAGGTCATGCAGTATAGAAATTGGACTGTTTAAATTGAAGCAGTATAGGAATAATACTACTTGGAGAATAAAAATGAATAAGGAATGCTGTAACAATATGGAGAACATATCGACAGTACAAGAAAAATATTGTCAGTACAATTTTAGATAGTACAAAGTGAGATAATATTGAAATTACATTATGTGATGGATGTGGATAAGTATTAGAGGTTATGGGATCTCATGAACTGTATGGAAAAGAATACCGACAGTATAGAAAAAATACTGTCAGTATAAACTTGTACTGCATAAAAAGTTAGTGGGACACCTTGAAAATTTTGTTTGGGCCACCATATCCACTAATGTGGCCCAATCATATTTGGCCACCCAAAGTAACCTAATTGATTACCAAGGTGATGACTCATCACCTTTTTATAAAAAGAAAAAAGAAAGAAAAGAAAAAGGAAAAAAAAGTGTGAATACATTAATGGTATAAGAGACCATTTGATCCCACGGTGGAAGAAAAAAAAAGGGAAAGAAACGTGAAAGAAGGAAAGAAAGGAAGGAAGGAAGAAACCCATTTTTTTTCCTCCATCTCTCATGGCAGCCATAGGTGGGTTCCTTAAAAAAATTTTCAAGCTTAAATCTTAGCATATTTGTCCCACTCAAGTTTCAAGAATTGAATATCAAGAGGTTCTATCAATTTTTAAGGTAAAATCCAAACTTTACCCTAAGTTTTCTAGGGTTTTTGTTGGAGTTTTGATGAAATTTTTATGGTGTGTTAAGGGCTTGATGTCAAGGGAATTTGAAAACTTTCAAGTGCTAAAAAGCGAGGACAAGCACTTTGGGAATGATTAGGTAAAATCCTAGTCTTTTTATTTAAGTTAAAGTTTATGTTTTGTAATGCATATTATGTGTTTGATAAAATGTTTAAGCCATGGCATGTAAAATGGACATTATGGCATGGGCATTTTATGTTATATGTTGATGATGATGATGATGGAAAAAAGAAAGTAAGGGTTTTTGTGAAATTTCAAAAGGGACTAAATTGCAAAGAAAAAGGGTATTCTCGATAGATTTAAAAATCAGTCAAAAAGTCTCTCTAAACGTTGAAATTTCAAGAAAGTTACAACAAAAAGTTGTAGAACTCGTTGAAATTGTTAGGACAATGTGGACAGTTTTTCAAAATTTTGCCCGATTTAAAAGTTATGAATTTTACGAAATTTTAGGCACAAAATTTCAAGAAATAAAAACGTTATAAAAAGTTTAGAATTCGACCATGGTGCTTTTGTAAGTTTTATTCCTTGCAAGAAACTGAGCATTTTGGTATAAAGTTATCGTTTTTTATTTCGAGGGTAAAAATGTAAATATTTTTGTGTTTCAGGCCAAAACTTTAAAATTGTGTGAAAACTGGCTTTTCACTAGGGAACATTGGTTTCCTACACTGCTGTACGCAGTAAGTATCGTAGATGCTAAGTTTTAAAGGATTTAAAGTTTAGTCTAAGGATTGAAAGAAAAGAAACGAACTTAAAGGCAAAATGCTCATTATTTGAAAAATGGCTAAAACGGGCCCGAAACACCCGATGTCGGGAAACGTTTCTTAGTAGAAATTTTTTCGTAATACATAGGTAATAGAACGGAAAAGTTAAGCAAAGTGTTTAATAAGTTACAAAATAGACAAAAAACCCATTAGGGTAAAAACGTTATTTTTAGAAAAACGGCTAGAACGGAGTCGAACACTCTGAATTAGCATAACGTTTTTAGACAAAAAATGTTCTGTAATATATTAAGTAACGAAACCGTCATGTGAGATGAGAGATTAATAAGGGATGTTCAAATAAATGAAAGGTAACCCAATGGGTTATATAATTAAAAGGAAAAGTAACCCCGGTAGGTTACAAAGCTAAATGAAGGAAAGATAAACCGAAAGGGTACCAAATTAAGTAAAAAGGAATGAATGTTTAAGGGTTAAGTTAAATTATCAATCAAGTGGATTGATAATAAAGAAAGTTAACTAATAAGTTGACTGTCATTTGATTAGGACATAGAAGCTGACTAATGGAAGAAAAAAAAATGAGACAGGAACGGAATAGAGAACATTAGAGCTAAGTCTAGGTAAGTTTCAAACTTCACCTACAGTATGAAGAAAATATTTTTTTAATATTTATGTATACGTTTGTAAATATGTTTGCAATTATTATGTAAGTTTCTTTTAAAGCATGTTTGCATATATTATGCAAAAAATTTTAAAGATTCAAAGCAATATTTGCAATGAATTTGTAAGTGTTATGTTTAAAGTCTATTTACATATTGATATGCATAATATTTTTAAAAGTTCAAGTTATGATTTTCAATGTATTTAAAGTATGTTTTGCATTTTGTTAATGCATAATGTTTTATAGTTTAAGTTATAAGTTTTATGTTGCATTTTTTATGCAAAAAAATTGCATTTGTTATGCAATAAGTTTCAGAGAACAAGTTATGATTTACAAAATATATTTGCGTTTTATGTTGCATTTGTTATGCAGTAGGTTTTAGAGTATAAGATATGATTTGCAAAAGTGTTTGCATACGATGTGTTAGTATTTGTTATGCTCATTATCGTTGAAAAGAAGGTAAAGTAAAGACGATAAAAGAAAGTATCGTATCAGCCTCCTTGTTGTAAGGTAATGAAAGTAAAGTTAAGGTTTAACCTCTTAGATGTGGGGTACATGACCTCAATGTTCGATGGTCTCAAGTCTTTTGCAAGAAAAGCATCATGTTTATGATCTCATGATTAATGATGTTGGTACTAACACTAAAGTAAAAATAAGGAAAGTTAAAGTAAGATATAGAAAGATAAGGAATACGGATATAAAGTTAAAGTAAGATAAGGAAAGTTAGGGAATAAAGGTAGAAAGTTAGAATAAAAAAGGAATGTTCATAAAATGCTCATAATTTAAGTTCATAATTGAGCATAATGCGATCATGCATTTTGACTTTGTTGGTATTCCTTGTTATGAAATGTTGTATGTTATGTTTATAAAAAACATTTTGGGTAATGTTTATGATAAAAGTTTATGAAAAATATTTTTATGTTTTTAAGAAAAAGTTTATGATGAACATTTATGAAAACGATTCAAAAATGTTTAATGAAAAATATTTATGAAAAATGTTTTAAGCGAAAGGTTTTCATGAGAAAAGTTTTAAGCATATTTAAAATGATTTGGGAGAATATGTTTGAACTTACTGAGCGAAAGCTCATTAAAAGTTTCTTCATGCTGCAGGAAGTTTTATGGGCGACCAATAGGACCCGTTAGAAGAGTTGGGTATTGCGGAAGACAGATACAAAGATTTGGGTATGGATACCACCACAGTTACTTTCGCTACACAGAGAAAAGGTTTTCCACTATTTAATATAGTGTTTTCAAAGTTTTAAGAAATATTTTCAAGGTTTTACAATATATTTTACAAAATTTTTTATATTATCATAAACTTAAATTTTAAGTTACAATTCAGATAAATATTTCTTATTAAGTTTTAAGAAACGATTTGAAATAGTTTCAAAAGCAAGTGTTGATCAAGGATTCAACTTGAATGGCGACAGTGGTCGTAATAGTTTTTAAGTACGTTTTAAAGGATGTTTAAAAGAAAAAAAAATTTCTAGTATTTTTCTTACTAAGTAAGATTAATGTTTAAGTGATGATGTTTTAAGAAAGTTAAGTGACTGCTCGAAAAGACAGGTCATTACATTAAGGGCTCCTAAATTTTAGAGTCTCCTTTACTTTATCTTATGAACTTTAAAAATTACCACTTTACTGTCTAAATTTTCAAAATTTCTCACTTTGCTTTATGAATTTTAAAAATCACCATGTTTTACTTGTTTCAAACCTCCACATTTTCTCCTATTTTATGATTTTTCATTCAAATAAATAGAATTAAGCCCATGTGATTCGCTTATGGGTCACTTATAAGAGCAAATATGAGATTTTTGTCACTCTTGGGTTTTGTTTCATATTTATACTCTTATTTAACTTTTTTTTATCTGCTCTCATTTAAGAAGGGTTTGCATGCACATTTCTTCTTAATATTGTTCGTCAATATCTCCTCAACTTTAATGTGTAACTCATCTTTATTAGTATTCAAATTTAGATATCGACGAACAATATCGACTTATTAAATGAGTTACGCATTAAAAATAAGAAAAAATATGTAAGCAAACCCTTCCTAAAAAAGAATTCAGATAAAAAAACAAATGCGTCAAGTGAGGGTGTAAATGTGAAACAAAACTTAGGAGTGATAAAATCTCACTTTTATCCTTATAAGTGACTCATGTGCAAATCACGTGGACTTAAATCTATATATTTGAACGACAAATAGGAAATTTAGGAGATAAAGTGAGGATCTTTTAAAGACGATGGGCTAAATGTTTATTTTTAAAATTTAGAAGACAAAGTAAAAAGTTTTGAAAGTTTGTAAAGTAAAGTAATAATTTTTAAAGTTTACGGGACAAAGCAAGCGAGATTTACAGGATCATAAGTGTTAATAACCCTATTATTATTATTATAGTAAAATAAGGTAAGATTATTATGATAGGGCAAATGACTCATATAATAACCTTATAATAATAATAATAAAAATAATAATAATAATAATAATACTTATTATTATGACAATATGCGTTGCATTTTGTTGTTAATTTTTCTGAAAATTCGGATGTAACCTTTTGAAAGCATTTGCCTTTTATAATAATCTTACCTTGTTTTACAAATACCCTTGGTTTGAATTTTTTTTATTTTTTTAAATCATTACGGGGGTCGGTTGGAGATCATACAAAAAACGTGAGAAATTGTTTTTTTTTTTTTAAAAGTGGTTGCACATCTGAGTTGTTATCATTGCCATTAATTTTTAAATGCAAATTGTGGTGGGAAGCATCCCATATGACTACAGTGGTTTGTTTGGAAGAAAGAAATAGACAATATATTACATCAATAAGCATTAAACAATATTATTCATTTGGTGTTTGGTTTTTTGCCTGGTCCGTCCCTCCTCAAACAAAGCTCAGCTCAAACTCTCTCTCTCTTTCCCTCTCACTCTCTCTCTAGCGCTCTGCAATGGAGAAGGATTTTAGATCTGATTCTGAAGATGTAAATCTTGAAGAAGAAAAGCCTAAGATCTCTGAACAAGAAGAAACGCAAGAAGAAGAAGAAGGGAAGGTTAAGGATGATCCCAATTCAACGTGCCAGAATTCGTCCAACTCCGGGTAATTTTAATTTCCTCTTCTTATGTGAAAATCGCTAGGTGGGAATTTCAGGATCATGACGAAGGTTTTTTTTTTTAATTTCTTGGTTTTTCTCTTTTCTTTGCATAATCGAGTATATAGTCCTAGAACTGGTAAAGTTACAGAAATTTAGACATGCAGTATTGTTATGATAACAAGGGTTCTCTTTGAATGAGGTTATGTTGGGATTTTTTTTTTATTTTTCTGTTTCCGTTGTTTTGGGCGATACTTTTGGTGCTCAGAATATTGAAAAACAAAAAGAACTGGGAAAGGAATTTGGGTCAAGTTTTCTAGAACCCAATTTTTCTTGGTAGATTTCTGGAACCCAATTACCATGTGCCACTTGCTTTGTTGGAATAGAGTAAAGGTTTTGGTCTAGGCTTGCCAATCTATAGTGCTTTTTTTTTTGAAAATTTATTTATATCAGCTTAATCATTTGTTTGGTAGTACGGTTAGAACTGTTTTTATTATAGTATATGAGATTTTTACATTGTAGCTATTTTTTTTGTTATTGTAACATATAAGAGCTTTACATTGTTCATAACCGAGATTATGGTTAAGACCGAGTTTGTCAAACATGCCTTAAATTTTGGTACATGTACAAGGTGCAGTTACAAAATTTAACTCAGTCCCAAAACCCAAATCTACGAAATTTTTGAGCATTCCGTACCATTTTGTTTCTTCCAACAAATTTACATCATTATTTTAGTGGCAGAATTGTTCTATATCTAATTTAAGTCGCTTTTGGATATGGAATACTTGTCCGTTTCTGCTGCAAAAATCCCCACTATCCTCTTGTTCAAGCTTATTTACCTCTGGATTTGTGCTTAGCAAAAACGCCCCCATGGCCTTTTCTTTTCTCTCCTTGTTAGCTCTTACTTGAAGAAATTAAGCTTTGGGTAGGTTGTGATGAGATAAAGGAGTCTTTTGCGAATTAACTTTATGTCGGGGCTGACACAAAATTCTGGTTGCTTGTCTTGTGATGTTTGGGACCCAAAACAATGCCAAGATCTGCTTCAACCACTACAGTTCCTGCTGGGGCTCAGCTTACCATCTTTTATGGTGGGAGTGTTAAGGTGTTTAATGGAATCCCTGAAGAAAAGGTCTCTCTTCTAAATTGAGAATTCGCAATTTCCGTCTCAATTCAGTCCACGATATATTGTGTGTTTTATGTTTCTTGTCCATTTCTTCTTTTCTTTCTCTAAACAGGTCAATGAAATTCTACGCATAGCCGCCGCCGCCGCCGTCAAGTCCGGTGACATGAAGACTATTGAGGCGGACAATGCCTCCAGCACACAACTTCAGGCAACGTCGCCTGCGGTGCAAAATACCGCGGCTGCAATGGGTTCGTTGTTGGCCCAGCTATGCCCTGCTCAGAAGAGTACTCTTTGCAAGATGCAAGCTGGTAATAATTGCACCACTAAACTGAAATTATGGAATGTGGTAGCAATGATGCACAACAATATTGTTATATTTCTTTTTAGAAAAAAAGTTGTTAAAGATGGATTCATGATCTCCACCATATTTTTTTGTTTGTTTTGTATAGAATTTCCAATTGCTAGGAGGCAATCCCTTCAGCGGTTCTTGGAAAAGCGACGGGACAGGTACCACATTAAAACACTGCCATGGGACTTCTCCTTCTAGTTTGAACGTGCACCATACCCTTTGTATGTTAAATTTGGGGGCGGTGCACCAAGTTGCAATTAGTATAAGAAGTTGCCTATCACATGATCTATTCTGTGTTTGTCGTTATCATATGTTGATCCAGGAAAATTTTTTGTAATGTTTGATCTTAGAAGCAAGTCAACCTCTAATACGTGTATCATTCTATCTTTCTTTCTTGCAGGCTGGTTAGCAAGAACCCATATCCATCTTCACCAGCAATGAAAGTAGAAAATGACATGCAAATCTAACCTCTGCAGTCTGCAGTAAAACTTCAATTTGCCTCGAAGAACGTGTTTCGAGAGGAATATTAACCAATTGCTGCAACCATCTTGTTTGAACTAGTTACAAAGTCTTCATTGGATCATGGGGAACTTTTTAATGTTGAAAAAAAAAATATGGACCTTAGCACATATTTCAAAAAGCAAAGGGAACTGCTAGTAGTGGTGATTGAATTGCCTTGTGACTTATAATTTATGTTGTGTCATACATATTATTCCCTAATGTCTCATGGTTATAGTTCTTGTGAAGTTGTTCATACCATGTCTTTTAAATTTGCATCATCTTTGTAAAGCATCTGAATTTATTTGTGCAATTTTCTCATTAATTATTGTGGGGTTCAGTCCAAACTTGAACGAAGGACAAGGTTTTTGGTCTGGGATTGCTTCCTTAGTTGGCTAATGTTCCCCCTTTACTTGTGATCGAAGTTAAATTCTAGTATATAGAGTGTTTGAAAATGTAGTTGGAACTAATAAATTGGAACTAAAACACTGTAACATATGAAAACTTTACACGATGGCGTACTTTTACTTTACACCGTAACATGTGAGAGTTTTATATTGTAGTACTTTTACTTTTATCATAACATGTAAAAATTTTACACTGTAGCAGTTGAAACAATATTCTCACACGCTCATAGTATACAAAATGGAATCACATGATGGCCCTACCTTCATACGCCAGCTTGTCGTAAGAGTTGCTCGAGAATTTTTTAAGAGACTAAAAAGACTATTGACTGCATTTTTATGCCAAGTTTTTTAGAGTTTAAATCTGTTATCTCATTTTTCCATTGGTTGTCTTTTCAGTTAAATTTTGACACCTTATTTCATTACTCAAGTGTTTTGGTATTTAATACTAATTCTAGAGGGACGGCCAAGAAAAATAACATCGCAGATTTAAACTCAAACTTCTGCGTGGATCAATCGAGACTGTAAATGATCTGTTTCCACCTGAAATGAAGCAAATTATTTTCCAAAAGCGTGTTCTCGAATCAATTTGAGGGAAGTTGGGAGGTAGGAAGAGAAGCGCAAGCCTACAAAGCAAGAGTGAATTATTCTCCAAAAAGAGGGTGAGACCAACAAAAGCGAGATCCCACAAAACAAGTCTACACGCCATTATAAGTCTACAAGCCATGACACTGAATACAAAATCCACCATAACATGGTTCGAGATTTAAGCACGTTGAGAAGTCACTACTTGCTACCATCAGTTAACGTACAGCATTGAACATCATGCACTTTTTTTTCAGTGAGCACTGCGCAAGATCCCGTGCAAGTAGCCACCGGTCATTATAAGTGAGACAAGAGAAACGACGCCTGCTGGAAATATCTTCCCGGACCTCTTAAAACGAGAGCCCATCACTCCCAGCAGTGCAGCAGACAAGCCTGTAAAATAAAGGGATGGTGAAAGAAATCAAGGTTGATTTGCATTCATTTTGTGATGAAAACCGAACAGCAACAAATGAATTTACTTCCTGGCCATGAAAGTCCAGTGACTAGTCGTTAACATGTAAAAAGTTGAGCTTTTATGCTGCAGATTCAAATATGAAAAACATTTAACCACCATAAGTCATCAAACAAAGAACAGAACTCGGGACAATTCTGCCACAAACAAGTTCAAAAAATCAGGAAACTAACAACCCCTCTTAGGATCCCGTTTCAGTGCTTAGGAAGTTTAACTTGTAGAAATGCATCCAACATAATGGATGCTTTAACTTCCACTTCGTTCTTTTCCAACTTTCCAGGCTCAAATTGAGTTCTCAAGAAAACAAAAACGAAAAAGAAAGAAACCAACAGTTGTGTCCTTGTAACAAAATCATGCCACGCTAGCAACCAGAAAAGAAGCACACTAACAGTTGGATCCTTATTAACAGAATCAGTTGGCAATTGGCATACTGCTTTAGCAACAGCAGCAGTGTTTGCTAATGTAGTTCAAATTGTGGATGTTTTCTCTTTCAAAATTTGAATTTCAAACCTACTTTGACTCAAATTCTTGGGAATTACGTTCCCAAACACTTAAAAAAAGAAAAGAAAAAAAGAATTACATTCCCAAACAGCTTAGAAAAGCACACAAAATTATGCAGTAACGTTAATAAGAGTGCAAATATCTCTTACCAAGCCCCACAGTTGATGCAAACACAGGGTTAGTAGGAAGCTGAGTGTAAACATAATACAGCAGCGAGGCTGACACTCCCCCTGCTAATAACGACTTCTGGCTGCCACTCTTCAAATAGCCCATAAGACCACCCACTGCCAAAATAAACCAACCTTTACTTTGCAATGATTTGTATGTGCATACACAAACTTCAAAATACAATTATGTTAAAAAGACATCAATTCTAAACAAAAGTATGGCCCTTTGGTAGCTCTCGACTTCCGGCTTTCTGCAGAAAAAAGTTTTAGTTAAAATACCTAAAAAAATCACTTCTCTCTTTTTCTCTCTCATTAGCTAAATATGAAGCATGAATGTAAGCAGCCATAACCAAATCTCTCTTTCGGTTTTTTCCCCTTTTTTCTCTCATGAGCTATATATGAAGCATGAACTGTAAGTAGCCATAATTATTATTATAATTTTTTTTTGGGAGATAAGTACCCATAATTATATCTCTCTGTTATTCCCATGAGCTAAACACGAAGCCTGAACTATAAGTAGCCATAATCAATTCTCTCTCTCTCTCTCTCTCTCTCTCTCTCTCTTGTTCATGAGCTAAATATGAAGCCTGAAGCCTCAAGTAAATGCAACCATAATCAATTTAATTTATAGGTAAGGGAACTCAGAGAGTTCACTTGAAAGTTCACACACAAGTACATATCTAAAACGGAAATCCTAGCAATTTTTCACGATTGCGATGCTTGGCTATAAATAAATGAACCACCAAAAAATCAAAAATCAAAATCATCCAATGATCAACGTAAACAGAAAAGAGCAAGATATTTCAAAATGGAAAAATGCCGATGCTGAACTGAACGATCGGAACCACCAAAAACCGAAAAAACAATTACAATCATCCAATTATCAACACAAACATAAGAAGAGCAAGATATTTCAATTTACAGAAGCAGAACTTTTTTTTTTTTCCACCTCCGACAAGGGCTGCATATCCGAGAGTCAACTTCTGAGACATGGACAACGCCATCTTCTTCTTGCTCTTCTCGTGCGATTCGCCGTCACCGTCCTCCTTATCGCGATTATTGTCACCTCCACCGCCTCCGCCGCCTCCTCCGCCGCTATCGCCGCTATCGCAGAATCCGTCTCCGTCGCCACCGCCGGTGTCCAATTCAATGTCGGCGTCCTTGTTCGCCGAATCGGCGGTGACGTTGTCGGACGCTTTGGGATCAGAGACGATCGCCGCGCAGAGAGGCTTTCGGTGTACGTTGCGAAGACGAGAATTGCCAAAGGAAGTTCCGAACAGCTGATACCTGGTGGTGGCGGCGGGATTCAACGGCGGATATGACAGTCCCGGAGGTCCTTCGCCGGCGAAAGAAATGACTCTTCTGCGGGCGAATCCGATCTTCGGGTGGAGCAGAAGAGAAGACAGTGAAACGCCAAACAATGCCTCTGCCATTTGATGTTCTCGTATCTTCTTTTCTTCTTCGTTTACTTTTCCCCCAACTTTCACTTTCACTCTGGTGAATGAACCACGGGCATGAAATGACCATTTTACCCTCATCTCTAGGAAACCCGTAAACGACACGCCGTTTTATACTTAAAGATGGATACAGGAACCTATTTTTTCGTGTTCACTGTTTGCAAGCCAAAACACATCGGCTGTTTCAAAAGTAAGTTAGAACTTAGAGTTATAATTAAAAGTAGTATAACATATAAAAAGTTTTATGCATTGTTGCTTTTACTTTACACTGATCTAGCATTCTTGCTTTTCACCAGTCTACCACCCGTGTGCCACTTGGTCGACCGGATGTGCATGTTAAGCAGATAACGAAGTTGTCGAAATTAAAGACTTTTTGAGTTGTTTTCAAATTTAAACTATTGATTTGTTTTCCTTCATTTGATAGACTTTAGTTACAAATTTTAAGAGTATTTTCTACCTTTCTTTTATTTATTTTATGCATTTAGAGTTCTATAAATAGGCTACAATAGTTTGTTATTTTTAGAGTTTCATTTAGATTATTCAGAGTTATTTTAATAAAAGTTTAGTTTTTTGTTTTTTTTTCAATCTTTTCAGTATTCTACAGAATCAACAAGTGAATGATGCCGATATTCCTGGGTATTTTGAGTGAATTAACAGGCTTATAGAAGTTCTACCTTTCGGTATTCATAAAAAATCAATAGATTTTTTGGTATTCTAATTGCATCAATAGGTTTTAGGAATTTATCCTTTTTTCTATTTCTCTTTTTTATAAGCTTCTGCAACGTCAGTTGGTATTAGAGACAAATGTTCCTACAACGATCTTAAGCATGTCGTCTTCCTGTAGACCCGACGATACACTCGCCGCCTGCTCGTGCTTCCACCACTAGTACCGCCACCACAATCGCACTTGTTTATATCAATCCCGAAGTACTCGCTTGTTTTTAGGATCAACTTAATGCTATTGTGGAGAAACTCGATGCTCTTGCTTTGCAGCATGAAAACAAAGATTTTGATGATGAAGAAGAATTTTTTGAAGATGAGGAAGAACCTAAAAATCCCCTTTTTTATGACACCTGTGACGAAAAGGATCTTTTCAATGGAGATGGAGATGAAGATGATAGAGAAAGATTTGATTATGCACCAATCTTCAACAAAAGTGATGGAGAATCTGACGATCAAATAATTAATTTTGATCTAATCTTTGAGAATGATGAAGGAGAAGAAGAAGACAACAACAATGAAGAAGAATAAGAAGATTTAGATTTGGTTTCTACCCTTGTCGTCGACAAAGATACTTTCCTTTTTCGGTGTCTCCATTCCGACATTCCCTTCCATGTGGTTATTCCCATGCTGGTCATGTTTAAATTCAATGTGATTAATTTTATTTTGCCTAGCATGGAAAAGGATTGTACCCATAAGTTCCATCAATTTTTTGCTCTCGAGGAGGTTCATCCTAAATTCATGAAACAGATTCTGCTCTTTTCTTTTTACTTGAAGCTACTCAAGATTTGTGGATGAATCTTTTCCAAGCTGGCATGTTTGATGCAGCATCTTTGCCTTCCATCGATCAACCAGACGTGCGTGCTTAGCAGATAAGGAATTTGCCGAAATTAGAGATTTTATGAGTTGTTCTTAAATTTAAATCATTAGATTTGTTTCCTTTTATCTGATAGACTTTAGTTACGATTTTTATGATTATATTCTATCATTTTTATTTATTTTATGCATTTAAAATTCTATAAATCGGCTACAATAGTTTTTTATTTTCAAAGTTCATTCAGATTATTCAGAGTTGTTATTAATAAAAGTTTAGAGAAGTTTTTTCTCTTTTTTTTTTCTTCCAATCTTTTTGGTATTATGTGGAATCAACAAGTGATTGATGGATATTTTCCTAAGTATTTAGAATGAATCAACTAGCTTATAGAAGTCCTATCTTTCGTTATTCATATATAATTAACAGATTTTTTGGTATTCTAATTAAATTAACGGATTTTAAGAATTTATCATTTTTTCTATTTATCTTTTTTATACGCTTCCGTTATGTCATTGATACTATTTAAGTTAAACTGATGTGTTGGAATGAGTCTGCCAAACACTGCAACAATTTTACATCTATTACTCACATGTAGATAAACTAGCATGTTAAGCTTGCTCAAATGTCGTCTAATTGCTACAATGTAAAACTCTAACATATTACAGTATAAATAAAAAATAGGCTATACTGTAAAACTCTTACATAGTACAATAAAATCGTTCTAACTATATTGGCAAACAAACATATTCTTCGTCTGTGGTCCAAACCACATTTTCTAACGTCCTTTTTCACGGTATACTTATTTTCGGTTTATTTTAACGTTTTTTAGTGAACATTAATTGAACTTGCACGTTATTGCCCGGATGTGCTTGCTAAACAAACAAACTAATTAGTAATATTCTACAAGTACTAACATGTCGTTTTAATTGGCATAACTTACACCTGAAAAAACACGTCATTCCTTAATATTTTTTGTCTGTCTATTCAAAGAGTATACCGTCTAATTTTAACCTCGTCAAATGTACACCAAGATGTTTTAAGCATGTATCAAATTTATAACCTAAATCCGTCAATTCTCTATTTTGACTCTGAAAAACCAAAATATCCTTAAAAGGGAGAAAAAAAAGGAAAACAAAGAAAAAGAGGGAAAAAAAAAAAACTCTAATGACACTGTCGATTTGCTTTTTTAATAAATTTTTTTCCAGATTTTTAAAAAGATGTATTTTAAGTTTTTTTTTAAAAAATTCTCTTTTTTAAGGGCATTTTTGCCATTAAATTAGTGAAAATTGAATATTAACCATCAAATTGTATAAATCTATTACACATTTACAATTTCCTATGGATATAAGTATACAAGGAGGTCCAAGATAGATAATAATACTTTTTAAAAAAACATAAAATATAACATTATATAAGTAGATTTATATAAATTTCCCTAACAAGAAAGGCGTGAACTTAAAGAAAAAAAAAATCAATAATGCCTTCGCGTTAAATTGAATTATATTGTCTTTGTCAACGTAATTTATGTACTTGCAAAGAGTTCACACAAGTTGTTTCACATATTGGGTAATCAAGTTAAAGAATAAATGGGTATCATGAACTCCACTATGGTAAAGTTACAAACATAGCACTTCTTGTTATTGCCAAACAATCTAATTACATGCAGGGACAATGCCAGAAAAATTATTGAAGAGGGGTGAAGGTGTGACTGAATTAATTACGCGAAAGGTGAATTGATTTTAAGAGGCAGAATGTAATTTTAGGAAGAGGGTGGAATACAATTTTTTTATAGATTTTTTAGTAGATTTTTATAGATTTTCATTTACAAAATTATAAGGAAAAAAAAAAGTTTAGGAAGGACAGTCGTCCACCCTTGTTCCTATGTGGCTTTGTGTCCGACTGCATGAACAATTTGATGACCTAAAAAACTTAGGTTCAATCTCCTCAGCCACAACTTCTACATTCATCCCCACTAGTTGACACAAAATTGGCCCCGAAATTCCTACAAGGCTTTCAAAGAACCTTTTACCTCATTGTTGTTCATCTCCTTGGTCATGCTCGTCAAGTTAGCTATCCCCATCTTGAGCTGGTTCATTTACATCCCCATAATGAACCACGGTAGCAACAATTCAAGCAAGATGGCTAATGCATATCGGTTTGCAATGTTGCGAGGAGCATGGATACGTTGTTTGCATCGGAAACCTCGTCCTCATTGGGCACCACATCACTCAACCTTGGGTCAATCATAAAGTTGCAGATTTACAGATGGGAGGGTGGCATTGAAGAGAGAAATCCAAAACCAATAAATGGCCGTACCTAGGAAACAAGAAGGAAAAGATCATTCTCCGTTACAAAAATAGAATTTCTACACCCATCTAGAGCTTCAACTCGGTATTGAGTAGCCAAAATTAGGGAGCGGAAGTGGATTATGCAGTAATAAACTAGATATAGAATTGACTAGTTAGAGCAAAAGTAAATATGACAATGAGTATAAATAGAGATGCTCACCAACTTTTCCCGGACGAAATGCTTTTTATCTTAGGCAAGCCCAATCCTTCGCCTCACTACTATCATTTTTAAGTGTCTTTTCAATAACCTCTTGGGCAGCATCTCTTTTTGCAGATTCGGAAGCCTCCATATAGATAATTTGTTTCAGCATACATGTCAATTGCTAACTGGATAAATTGTGGTGCACAAATGCTTGTCTATGATAATTGGACATGAAATTGTCAATTTGCAAGCAACAATCGATTTTATAGCACTGAAAACCACCCTCACCAGAAAATGAAAATAAAAATAAAAATAGAAGTCTTAAGAATCATCCCCCTTATTGCGCATGATTGATGCCTTTTGATACCTCTGTTTCTCAATCTCCTTTCCCAAAAAATCCAAAGTCGTGTCTGTGACATGGTTCGGAATGCAGCCTGCATCCAGCATCATTTTCAAGAATTTATATGCATCCTTTAGCCGACCTGCCTTGGTATGAACTTCAATAAGTGTATTGTAAGTTACCACATCAGGATTAATACCACTAGCCCTCATCTGATCAAAGAATTTATTTACTTCATCTATGCGACCAGCCTTCCCTAATGCATTAATTAGTGTGTTGTACATAACTAAGTCAAGATAACCACCTTGCTCTATTAGCTTATCCAAAACAGCACTAGCTAGATCTGCCCTTCCCATCTTGCCAAGGCCTTGGATTATCACATTGTACGTTGCTATATCTGCTGGACAAACTTTCTCTTCCATTTCATCGAGGATGTTCCACGCTTCATCAAAGTAGCCCTTCTTGACAAACGAAGTCATCATCGAATTGTAAGTGTAACTTACAGGGTTAACGCCCATGTCACTGAAAATCTCAAATAACTTGCATGCTAAACTTAGCCTTCCCTTGGCCAAAAATATGGACAAGAAAGTATTGACCATATCAATATCAAATGAGCCACCACCTTTTGCCTGAACTCGCCTCCCCCTAGACAGTGAAAACAGCTGTGAGGAATGGTCATCGGCTAGAACTTGATTGGTTAACTGATCCATATACGGAGATGATGACCACTGATCAATATCAGAAGATATACTCTCATCATCTTTGACCTTAACATTATCTTGAACAAGATGGTCCTTCACTGTTGCCTCAGCAGACCTTATCAGGTTCAAAATCCCACTAAACTCATCTTTAGATGGGAACAGTGGTGTGTAATCCTTTCTTTTGCTTTGTGGGTTTTTCAATGAAGCATCCAAATCAATTTTCCAACGCAACACATTTGGCAGCAAATTACCGTCTCTAATGTGCTTCATGAGCCTGTCTGTCCAATCCCACCGACCCTGCTTATACAACCCAACCAAGAGAGAAGTTATAGTAACCAGGTCAACAACAAACCCTCGGCCTTCCATTTCCTTCACCAACTTTAGAGCTTCCTCAAGCAGACCTTCCCTGCAAAGTTGCAGCACAACAATGCTATAAGTAACACCATCCACAAATTGGCCCTTCTTCTTTAAGTCACAAAACATGGTGTAACCAGCCTCTGCCCTCTCATTCCTAAACAATCCATCAATTAGAATGTTGTAAGTCCAAGATGAAGCTCTCACACCATCCTGAACCATTCTCTCAAACATCTTGCAGGCTTCACTAACCTTCCTCGCCTTCAACAACCCATCTATGAGGGAATTGTACACGATTGTATCGGGGTGATATCCGTTGTTCTCCATCTCATTAAAGATTCTTTTGGCATCATCTATTCTATAAGACTTACAACATCCTTGGATCAGGATTCGGTAAGTGAAAAAGTCAGGCTCATGACCAGACACTTTCAATTCTTCATAGACAACTAATGCATCTTTTACCCTCCCAAAAAAGCAAAGAACATGAATGAGACTATTATAAGTGCATAAATCTGTACCTACAGAAATTTTCATCTCTTTGTAAAGGCTCAAAGAAGTACCCAAATCACCCCAAAACCCAAACGCATGAATGCAAATATTGTACCCCCAAATATCCATCCCAAAACCCTTCTTTTCCCTGATTCCATAAAAAACTTGCTTGAATTCAACTCCCATGCCAGATTTTCTAAGTGCAACAAGCAATTCATTGCAGGCGATTGAGCTAGGAATTTGAGAGCTGTCTTTGAGAATCTTAAAGAATATAGACAAGGCCAAACTCAATTGATCTTTTCTCACCAAAGCAATTAGGACAGAGTCGTACATGTCTGAGTTCAAGAAGACTCCTAATTCCTCCATGGCGTCCAAGATTTCCAAGGCAGAATCAAACTTACTGGAGCGAATGAAGGCATCTAGTAGGGTTTTGAACGTCCCCGAGTCGACAACAATTTTGTTTCGCCTCATTGAATTGAGTAGGTCTGAGACCTCATGGAGATGGCCTTCACGGCAGAGATCTCGAAAGATCTGGGAATAGGAGCGAGAGGAGGGTTTGAGGTCGGAGTTGAGAGAGAACCAAGTGAAGAAATCGAGCTTTTTGGAGATATGAAGGGAATTGTTTTGGAGGATTTGGAGGAGGATAGGCTCAGAGAGAGGGATGGAGCGAGGGTCAGGAAGGTAGCGAGTGCCGAAGTCCAATAGGGTCTTGGTGAGGGACGTGACCAAGAGGAGGTCCGCAAGTTGGGAATGGCAGCTTCTTTGTGGTTTGACGAGGAAGGTTTTTGCATGAAGGTGAATGGCTGAGGCTTGAAGGAGCTTCACATTTTGAACAAGAATTTTGCTCTCAAAGATGGATTTTTTCAATTTTTGTAGCACTGCAACAGACAAATCTGAAAAAACAGGGCATGATGAAAGAAATTACAAACTTAAGGTAAATTCCAATTCATTTGGTAATGAAAACTGAACAGCAATAAATATATCTACTTCCTGGCCATCAGAATCCAGCGTCTAGTAGTTAACGAATCAAAAGTTGAGCTTTATTCTTTAGTAGAAAACATGAATAAATTGACTCCCACAACACATCCCAGCATTCAAAATGCCTTACAAAAATCACCCATGAAAAGAAGAGAACTCAGGAAAATTATGTCATAAGCAAATTCATCAGAATCCGAAAAGTGAAAACCCCTCTTACGTTTCCACCTTCAGTGCTTATGAAGTTTAGCTTGTAGAAAGGTGTCCATCATAATGCATGCTTGTTTACTTTACCTTACAACTTTATTTTCTTCTCCCTTTTCAGGACTAAAATTCAGTTCGAATGAAAAAAATAAAGAAAAGAAACACACCAAATATACGGTTGTTATAACAAAATCACTTGCCTAATACTCTAGCAACTACAAAAGCAAACAAAATTGCAGGGGTGATGTTAATAAAGTGCAAAGATCTCTCACCACGCCCAAGAGTTGATGCAAAAATAGGGTTAGTAGGAAGCCGAGTGTAAACATAATTGAGTAGTGAGGCCGATAATCCCCCTGCCAATAACGACTTCTGGCTGCCACTCTTCAAATAGCCCATAAGACCACCCACTGCCAGAATAATCTAACCATTACAACGACTTGTATCGCCTTAAATAAACTTCCAATACAACCTAAGTCAAAGATAAACAAATATATGGCACTCTTTCTAATCGTTCAATTAGCCGATTCCTTGGAAAAATAAAAAATAAAAAAACCCCTCAGAAATCAACCTTTTTTGAGCCTGTTTAACCATAAAGAATCCATAATCAATGCAATGTATAGGTGAGGAAATCAGGAAGTTAATTGAAACTCAACTGTGAGTTTGAAGAGTGATCTTGACAAAGAAGCACATAGTCCAGCATCTTAACCAATAATATGCAGGCAAGAACCTGAGTTATCTATTTTATATTCACTTTATTCCATTTGTCAAAGTAATTTTCATCACTCCACTCCAGTATTATATAAATAACCATAATAATATGCAGGATATATATACCCATTTCTTTAAAGAAAATAAAAAATAAATAAAAAAAAACCTGGGTTTCCTGTTTCTTCTCGACAAATTGAAAGAACTACGGATTACAATTTACAACCTTATTAATATTAAGCAATTGGAGATTCAGATGTTCCGCAAGGAACTAAGATTTGAAAAAAAAAAAAAAGGAATTCGTAGTACAGAATCGAAGGACACAGAAATGGAACTATATATGAATCAAAATTGTTTAGAAAGAAATAAAAGGCCAAGATTAGCGAAGAGAAGACCTCTTTTGATTGGTGGAAATGCTCCAGGGAGTCTTGAAGGAAACAATACTAGCCTTTTGATTGGTGGAAATGCTCCAGGGAGTCTTTTGATTGGTGGAAATGCTCCAGGGAGTCTTGAAGGAAACAATACTAGCCTTGAGCTTGCCAAGGTTCGCCGTCCGTGGAGGAGAAGTTGCAGAGGCCTGAGACGCGTGTCCTTTTTTTTTTTTAACCATGTTTTTCAATAAATATCCTGACTCTTTAAAATGGAAAAATTTGAAAAAAAGGTTAAAAGGAAATTTTAAAATAAGTAAATGATTTTTTTTTTTACATCAAAAAAAGATTTTTTTTAAGTATCAAAATTATCTTAATTTTTTTTTAAGAGAAAAGAGAAAAAAAATTGTATAGAAAAGAGGTATCTAACTAGGATAGAAATAAAAAAAACTAAAATTATTTTGATGCCTAAAAAGCTAGTATTTTTATGTAAAAAAAAAAAAAAGAGGTCATTGACCAAATAAAATTTTTTGAAAAAATTACTTTTGAAAATCCTCCCTTAAAATTAAAACTCTGTTTGGCATAGTAGTAGAAACCATAAACTCAGTTATAAATAATATAAACATGCTACAATGTAAAGCTTTCACATGTTATAATAAAAATGGTTATAACCAACGATTCTCACTACCTTTCAAACACTAAATAACCATTTTACCTTGAACAAATGGGGGAAATTTTTTTTCTAAAGTACTAGATTATTGATTAGTATTAGTACATCGCCTGTTAGGAATAGTTTATGATTGATAATTTGACTATGCACAAATTAGTTCATATACTGAGGTATATTATTAATGTAAAAAGATAATTTTTTTTATTTTTAAAAACTTTGCCTATTTATTTAAAAAATTAAAAAAAGACTAGAAGTCTTTTTTTTTTAAATCATCTTCAGTAAATATTTACAGTTAGCCAAAGGCAACCATTCCTAGTAGTTTTTCGAGGGAAAAATCCCTAGTATTATAGAATGATGAGGATGGATGGGGCATTTGAACAAATTATTTGGAACTTGGAATTTATTTAAGTATATATACTGTATTATGAAGAATAATTTGAAAAATAGTTAAGTGAGTTATATATTAACATCCGAGTCTTAATTTAACATATTATATAACATAAAGATATAAAAAAATTACAATAGACGGCCAAATTTTTGTTGTGAAATTAAAATTCAACACAATATTTAAAATACCGTTTAAATGCCCTTAATGACGTAGAAATTATTTTAATGATATTTTATTTTGTACTATATAATTATATAGTAATTATTTTAATGATATTTTTTGGGACATATATTAAATATTTATAAATTAAAGTGATATTTTAATTTAGTGAACAAAATTAGACCATTTGTCTTGCTACCCCCACAAATATAACACATATTAATATTAGTAATAAAGATAAAATTTTAAGGGTTACTAGATCAAATTCCAATTTTATTTAGAATGATTTTACGTATTTTATTTTCTTCATTGATTTGATCTAGATCAAACTCCTCCAAAATTTATGTAGAATGCTCTTACGTATCTTTTGTCCCCACAATAAAATAGCATAGTGAGATTAAAGTGACGCAATTTTTATTTTTAAACTACTCAGAAAGTTTAAATGACAATTAGGGATTTTCTTTGCCCCAACTCCGCAAGACACTGGGGGCACTCACTGTCTTGTGGCGTTGGGGCTTCTAGGAGCCCCACGGCAATACTCGATTTCAAAACATTGTGAGTGGCCGCACTGGATTGTTCGGGCGACATGGCCCCATGCGCTACATGCAAGAATGAATTGTTAGCAGTCAGTTAGCGCTCATTGTGGAATTGGACGCTTAACCCCTGCCCCCAACTGCGGGGAAGTCACACTTTAACTTCCCACCTTGACTAGGCGTCGTGCATTTCAGATATTTGACACACACAACGCAAATTCTGCCGCATTCTAATGCATTTTAAAACATAAAATGGCCATGAGGATGGTTTTATATATTATTTCTCTGAATTTCATCCATTAAGTTATTTATGTCATCTTTCTTCATCTTTTTCACTCTATTTCTCCTTTTCCCTTTCTGCTCCGACTGCCTCACCACCCCGATGATGCCGTCACCCACTACCGTCGGAGAAAATTCGTGATGCTGAGGAGATCTCGCCACATTTTTCTTAATAGTCTTTAGTTTCCTTCTGAGTGAGCGCTGTTTTCCAATTTTCCTTCCCCCAGGTAACACATAACACATCGTTTTAGTTGCCGTTACTCAGCATCGAAATAAGCTGCACGTCACTTCTTCAAATGTTGTCTTCTATTGTATTTCACTTGTGGTTGAAATCGGCATTTTTAACGTCATTTTTCACAATTTTCTCATTTTAGATTTGTTTGAACTTTTTCTTGATACGTTATAAATTTTTATTTGGACTTGAGCGTCACGCTAATGTGCTTGTCAAACGAACGAACAACGTGATATGATACGAAAAAACAACACATCGTTTCCTTCATATACGAAAAGGATATCTTCTAACAGAGACTTCTCACAATTTTGTGGCAGTCATTTTGTAGCAACCCTGTGGTTTAGTCACGCTTTTATTTTAATAAAAATCAAACTACACTGTCTTTGTCAAAATAACCAATCTGCTAACAAAGAGTTCATACAAGTTATTTCACATATGGGCAATCAAGTTTTAAAGAAACAAGTACACCATTTGTTATTACCAAAAGCAATCCAATTACATGAATAATCTGAATATATGATAAATCAGTCCTAGAAAACATAGGTTCAGTCTCCTCCGCCGTTGCTTCTATATTCCTCCCTACCAGCCGAAACAAAATTGGTTTTATCAAGCATGGGCCCAAGATAGCTATAAGGCTTTCGAAGCAACTTTACCTCAACGATGTTCATCTCCTTGGCCATGCCCGTCACGTTGGTTATCCCCATCTTCAGCTGCTCCATTTGCATCCCCATAATGAACCCATGGTAACAATGATTCAAGCAAAACGGCTACTGCATTTCGGTTTGCAACATTGCGAGGAGCGGGGATGCCGTCGTTTGCATTTGCAACATGGCCGTCATTGGGCAAAACATCCCTCATCCTTGGATCAATCATAAAGTGTTGCAGATTTTCAGGTGGAAGGGTTGGCACTGAATGGGAGAAATCCGAAACCAATAAATGGCGATACCTAGGGCACAAGAAGCAAAAGATCATTCTCCCTTGCAACAGAAAATAAATTTCCATACCCGTTTAAAGCTTCAATTCAGTAACAAGTAAAAAAAATAATCCACACATTTTTATTATGTAGTAATAAACTATATAAAGAACTGACTAGCTAGAGCAAAAGTAAGCGACAGTGACTAAAAATTGAGAAACTCACTCATTTTTCTCAGACGAAAATGCTTCTTTTCTAACGCATGCCCAATCATTCACCTCACTGCTATCATGTTTAAGTGTTTCAATAACCTCTTGAGCAGCATCCCTCAACAGTTTTTGTAGATCCGGAAGCCTCCATATAAGATAATTTGTTTCAACATACATGTTAATTAGGTGATCCAAGGTTGGGCTTCCACCTTGTTCTGCTCGGAAAAATGCATGCTTAATGATACCCGTCCAGGCCTGGTCCTTGAATGGTACCTTCTCAACCAATTTCTTAAGGACCGAGGGGTGAAGCATCAAAGCTTGCTTCATAAGGTCGGCTGAGCTAGACTTTGTAGTAATTTCATGGGTACCTTCCGCTGACTCATTTTTCTCGAGATCAAAGCGGCAAATGGCAAGGGAATAAGAGAAATTTGGAAACAACCATAAGGAGTTATCACTTTGATAATCTTCAGAAAATTGCTCTAGCCAGGCATACTCCTCCGCTCTCAATGATAAGTAGTCAATGTAGAACTTGGCCCCCATTGGATCATCCAAATCCAGAGAAAGCAATAACTTGCAAACTTCTAAAGCAGATCGATGACATCCACGCCTATCCATATTCTTCATGTGAGCAAAGAGTGCCATAAACAAAGGCTTGTTCTTTTCATCACTGAATTTTAATTGGCAATTACCCTGCAAGGGCGTGAACATCGGATGCCAAGCACATTCCAATGCATATAAACACTTTGAAATAGCATCTGCTGACATTTGGTGCTCTCCCGCAAACTTAAAGTAATCCGCCATTGTTATAAGTGAATCTAAGTGATAAGGGTGGTACAACAAAATATTTGCAATGCTATTAAGATCATGAATAGCTTTGGCAGCTTCAAATGCACTCTGAGCTTGACAATAGGACGATGAATGCACATATCTAAATCATAGCACAAAATAAGTATGGATAAACAAGAATTTTAAGCGAAGAAAAAGAAGACGACGCAACAAAGAAACAAAAAATGATCTTACCTAAAGTAGTGGTACCCATCTTTCACTTCAATGAATTCCATGGAGAAAGAACCATCCCAGCGATGCCAATGTTCTGATGGAGTAACAAGAACAGTCTTTTTAGGATTATAACCTCCACGTCTTACACCACGAGCCTGTCTTGAACTGCCAGTTTGATTACTTTTCTCAAACGATTTTACCACCTTAGAACCAAATATTCTTCGGAGCTCATTTTCAGCATTTAGGTATTTTGGATCCACTTGCAGTATTGAGGCTGCAGACAGTTTGACCAGGTTATCACGACGTCTTGAATCTGCTGCTTTGGCTTTATCAGGAACATGCTGATGACTAGAATTGTTAACGTCTAAAGATAAAGATTCCAAAATCTCATCCAAGGGCTTCTCAACTTTATCTGTACTTGCAGAAGAACCCTCCTTGTTCTTCTGCTTTTTCTTCTTCTTTGATTTGTGAGTCGATGTAGGAATTGTGTCTACGGAACCTTTTGGCTCACGTACATCTTGCTTGTCTCTACTTGCAAGCAAGGAATCATCAGCAGTTTCTGATTCACCCTCCTACACCAAAAAAGACAATTTCAATTTAAGTGCACAGTATAGCAGCAGCACTGTTAACCTTGTTGTAGCTGTCAACAATCTCAACAGATGAAACAAAGAACCCAAACATAATTCTCAATTTCAGTAGAAATCACTTCAACAATCTTGTATATCAGGCGGTCAGAATCAAAGTAGAACGAGAACATGATTAATGTGCGAAGCTAAGGAAGTTCAAATACGTCCACTGTCCTATTTGTCTACCTTTAAAGGCTACCACTAAGGATAAAATAGTTTATGACACCCTTATGCATGAATTTCAAGACTTAATGTCAATATGAGCACGTGAAACTCTCTTGTCAAGAGTTAGGAAGTTGGGCCTAGCGTATCAAGAGCAGGACACATTCCAAATAATACAAGCATAGGGAGACTGGAGGACATTATTTAACATCTAAGCAATTCTCTTTTTCTTTTCCCTATACAATACGAGATCGAACTTGTGTCCTTCTAAACCCAAACCCCGCCCCGTCCGACATCTAAGTGAATATACTTCTACTGAATATCAATGGCAAAAGGCCTTGAAACTTTCATTAGGTTGCAATGATAAAAAGAAAAGACAAAACTAAAATCTTCAAGAACAGAGTTCAGAGTATCATCAACAGAATACAATAAGAATTGACGGTCTGAAACATCTAAAATACAAAGCTGAAGAAACAAAAAAGACAGCTGAAAATTTTCAAATGGACCAACTAGCAGCTAAGAAGGATGTGATACGTATAGAATTGAATCAAAATTTAGGTCTTGTTATCATTAAAACAAAAATAAATAGATAAAGTTATGAACTTGGCGACAAAAAGGAACATGGAAAAGGGAAATTTGGAGCAAGAAGCAGAATCGAAGTGAAGAGAGAATCAAACCTGGTCACTGACAAGGCCATCGTCACCATCGTCAAGAAGGTCAAAAGGATTGATCGAAGAACCCGAATTGAGCTTCTGGTCCTCTTCCTCGTCCTCTTCGTTTTCTTCTTCTTCTTGTTCTTTATGTGGAGGGTCCTTTATCTGAAGCTTCTGTTCTTGTTCTTTGAGAACTTTCTTCAGCAATCGAGCCGACATCGCCGAAAAATCCCAAGTCGATTATAGAAATTCTCGATGTTTTATTTTATTCCAGTGAAATTCTCTTGGCAATTCGCAAATTCCGAATGAACCCTAATGTTAAAATTGGGTGTTCTTTCTGATCAGAGAGATAAGCGTGAAGGAAGACAACGAACAATAAGGCGGTGGCGGCGGAGCCAATACTACTGGTTTCGCTCTTGCTTTTCTCCCTTATAGGATACGTACGACACTGCAATTCTCAACGTTTTGGAGTTCTCTCTCTAGCTTCCACAATTATCCACAGTATTCGCCCTTAATATACTTTCCACAGTATTCTTTTATATATATATATATATATATTACTTTCTTTAATTTTGAGCTCAAATATATATTACTTTCTACTTAAAAAAGCCTTTTAGCTATTTTCTAAAATGGTCGATTGCTGTTTTATAACGCGGAAAATGTAGTAAAAAATATTTTTACAATTAAATAGATTTTAAAAATATTTTAGAAATTATAAATTTTTTGCAAGAAAATTATAAATTTTTTAAGTGAATAGAAAATTTATTTAGATAAAAACTCCATTATTATAAGGATTAACAACAAAAATTTCCCCGAATTATGGTCCTTGTAACACTTTGTCCCTCGAATTTTAAAACTTAATATTCGTTACCTTTGAAGCATGAGTCATTAACAACAATGATCCTTTTGTTAGATTTTTAATGAATAAGTTATCAAATAATTTTAAAATTAGGGGTAATTTTGATAATCTACTTATAAAAATAACCTTCGAAATTAAAACTATAATAAAAATTGTCTTTATTGATGATTAAAAACAAAAAAAATTTAATTTAAATCATAAGACCATTTGGATGCCTTTTTTTTATATACCAAACTTTTCTTTAAAATTTTACCAACTTTACGCACTTAAAAAATATTTTGAAATTTTAAAATTTATGTTAAACTATGCAAGAAATTTTGTTAAACCAATTGAGTTTTTTTTTTTCTTTTTGAAACATTTGTGTTTTTTATTATATTGAATATATTTTGTTATATTCTTTTTTCCTATTGGTATTTATCACTTTTAATATTTTAAAATATTTTTTGGGTGCGTAAGTTTTATAAAAATTTAAAGAAAATTTTGGTATATCAAAACAAAGAGAGATCTAAATGGTATTATGGTTTCAATTGATTTATTTTTTTAATCATCAATAAAGAAAATGCTCATTATAGTTTTAATTTTTATGGTTATTTTTAAAAATAAATTACTAAAATACCTAAAATTTTAAAATAATTTGTCAAATTTCAGTTGAAATTATAACATAAGGATAATTTTTCTTAACGGCTCATACTTCAAGGAGAATGAATGTTACGTTTTAAAATTAAAGAGCAAAGTGTTACAAAAGCTATAGTTTAGGAGAATGTTTGAAATTAATCCTTATTATAAATAAAAAAATTTATTAAGTGAATTATTTACTCCTATTGCTGTTATTTATGATGAATATTTTTAAAACCTATTGTTTATGTTAATTATTAAATGTAAAAGTATTATTTACTTAAATCCCTCTTATAACGATAACAAATTTATACAACAAACTCCTTGTGGCTCTCAGAGCAAAGGACATCATAGTACGTGAATTGAGAGGAAAATAAAATATGTCGTTTATTTTGTGAAAATCTAACAACAATCGCGCAACAAGAAAAAGTCGTTTTTCACCAAATGGTGTGTCTTTCATTGACCTAAACGGCACAAAATTTTGAACCATGACATTGACAGGTAGACAAAATGTGTAACGCCCCCAAAATGGGGATTAGTAATTGAAATTGAAATAAATAAAACGGATTAAGCTAGTCCAAAGTAAAAAAAAAAAAAAATAGACTATTAATAGAAATAGGTATAATATGTTTAGGAGTGTTAAAATTAAAAATAGTAAAAGTCCTAAATTACAAAATGTATCAAAATTATACAGACGGGGACACTGTAGTATCAATACAGTTTCTATACAAGAATACAATATCACATTGAGAATTAAAAACTAAACATAGTAAACCATACATGAGCACGACTAGCAACTAATACAGTCTATAAAATCCTAAAAGTAGTTACTATACCGCGACCCAAGCAAGAGAGCTCAAAGATCTCGGCTTACCTAAATACCATAACTTGAGCTAATAGCTCAACGTCTGTGTGCTGAGCATTTTGCCAAGTGCAATGACCAATGTAATGCAATACATATCCCAATGCAACAATTATGCAAATATAACATAATCATATATAACATATCAAACATGCAAGTATTTTATTAAATCTCACTTTAGATTCAATTCCTTGGAATTTCCTAAGTTATCAAAGTAGCAAAACTGGTGTTGAGGGAAAATGCATCGAAAAATCTTACATCAAGTCATTGTACGCTATTACCTGAACCATTCTAGATTGCTCAAAATAATCCTCAAGATTTTAAATTCTTAGACTTTAAGAAATTCTACAAGATTTGCAAAGTTTCTAAGCAAAACTTTGAATGCACACAACTTAGGCTGCGTAATCCCAAACGAAGTGAAACCAAGTTCTACAAGTCACAATTTGTAGGTCCTAAAAAGTTCTAGGGTTGGTTTGGGTGCAGCATTGTATATCAAAAAGTAGCAGTTTCGGTTATTTGTCTTACTTATTCCTGAAAAAATAAGCTTTGGTGACTGTTACGAGAATATTCATAAAATATTCTACACAACTCCAAAAATTACAAAATCAATCTAATTGAAGCTACTACCTATACCTTCCCAATGAGCTATTGTATGCATAATTTAGACTCTAATAAAGTCTCCAAAAATATATAAAACCAAATAGAGCCATAGCTTATTTTTGCAAAATTTACTGCACTAGTGTCTAACTTCAAAAGTGCATATCTTTGGCTAAAGGTATCTAAATAATGTGATTTTTACGGCTATATAAAACTTAGAGGATATACTTTAAGTTCCTTTAAGTTTCTAAGGCAGAAACTAAATGGATTATCACAGTTTTTCTGGTTCCTCTAAGGCAGCCACTGACGAGGATTTATAAACATATTATATTGTTCACTAGCCTAAAACAAATGGTCAAATCTCAATTACATTTTCTAATCATGAAAAAAGAAACAATCCAATCCAAGACCAAAAGGTTTAATTGCATTAACAATGTCAAAATAACAAACTAATACTTTCACACAAATGCCTTTAACAAACCAAAAATCTAATCAAATAACTCATGATATGTGTTAAACACTAATTAAATATCCAATTCCAAAATAATTATATACATATTCATACTCTTAAATATCTAGTTTACACATACATATCTAAAGAGCAAATTACCATTCTACAGATTATCCAACTAGCTAAAGAAAAGAGAGAAAACTTACTTATGTGAACCCTTTACCAAAACAAAGGTTAATAATGGCTATTTAGAGCTCAATTCATCATGTTATTAGAATAATTGCTATTTAGAGCTCAATTCATCATGTTATTGGACTCATAAATAATACAATTAAGCTTATGTCAATTATGCTTAACAAAGAAAGCACCTAACCATATTGTCACCAAAAGAAATACATGCATTGATAGGACATTATAGACTTTAATCTAAGCTCTAAAAAGGGAAGTTAAAGTCTATAACATCCCATCGTCAAGAAACAAAGTAAGCTTTCGAAATCATTTATATCAACGAAGCCACTAACAACATCTTTAACCTTCACTTGTTAATACTACTACAAAGCAAACTATGAATTCATTCTACTAAAGTTACTTTTCTAACTTTAAAGGAATCAGTAAGGCACACGCTTATTGTATACAAAATCAACCCAACACATGCATTAAAATTTGTGCACAAAGAAAAGTTCTATAATTTCTACATCATTTCTAACTTTCTTTACATAACACTTAAGTTACTAATTCCTACTTAGATACAAAGATGCTCATAAATAGGTTTAGACAATTTATTAAATAAATTGACAAAAGCTCAAATCAACTAGAGGCCAAGCAACCTATATATTATCAATTTCTTCATTATGGTATTTCATCATACAATTAATATACCCATATTCCTTTTTAAGTCCATGTATTGAATCAAGATAAAATATACAAAAACTACTCATTTAACCACCAATCTTTGCAAAACTAAAATTTATAACAAACATGTCTTAAATTTTCATGAACCCCAAATAGACGGGAAAAAAAAAACCTTAATGCTCACCTGTATCATATCTTAAAGTGTAGTCATAAATAAGAAGTCTTCCAATAAGCAATATGATCCATATCCCTTTCAACTTAATACTCAAGCAATTAGATCATACATAGGAATTTTACTATGAACATATCCTAAAAGTTAAAATTTCGCTCTTTAAGTTGACAGTCAAAACTTAGATCATATAAAAGTATTTCTTTACTTAGGCATTTTATCAAACATATAATATACATATATTCACTAACAAATCTAACATGAATCCATCGTTTTCTAACCACATAGCACATCGTGCCTTCTCAAAAGTCATCCACTTAATCAAGGTTCTTATTAAGCACTCAAATAAAACTTGAAATATTGAAAACTATAAAGGATTTAGACATGAACTTTTAAAGATTTCAACACTTCACAACTTTAAGGGGATTTCATGACATATAATAGCTATATAAAATTCTCATCATGAATCAAAGATCAAATACAAAAAGAAAATCAAATTTGGATTTAAATAAAATGGAAGAGATAGTAGAAAACCCTATCTCACAAATAGAAAAATATAAGAAATATTTTGGTAAAATCTTTGGGGGTTTTGAAACAGAGGTTGTCATGAACGTTTGAGGTAGGTGGTGTCAACCACCACCGGCAGTGTGACGGCTCATGGCGAGGTCAGCGATGGAGCTCCAGTGAGTCACAAGGATAATGGATTTACATAGTCAACATGGATATTGTTTTGTTCTCCTCTTCATTCTAAGAATTTTACGAAAAGAATAATCTCATTTGGATTTCAGATGTGGAACTTATGGTGTTTAAAAGATTGAAATTTTTTGGAATAATTTGAGAAAAGGGCCAAAAAAAAATTTCAATTGGGTAAATGACTTCTTTTTTTTGGCACCAAAAAAATGTTTTTTCTGAGCACTGAAACTGCCCCAGCTTTTTTCAAAGAAAAGAGAAAAATGACTGTATCGAGGAGGGGACCTAACCAAGGTGGAAACAAAAAAAACTGGAACTGTTTTGATGTCAAAAAAGCTACTTTTTTATGCTTAAAAACTTAAAAAAAAAAAAAAAAAAAAGGAGGTCATTGACCAAATAAAATTTTTTGAAAAGGTTATTTTTAAAAATGACCCTTTTTTTTTGTGGGAGAAAGAAAATGTGTGTACCGTTTAGAGAAAGAAAAAGAGGGAGAGGGGTTCTACACAAATGAGAGGAAAAAAAGAAAGAAAAGGAATTAAAGAAAAGAAAAAGGGAAAATTAATTGGGTTTAGATTTTTTTATAAGATGTGAATTTTAAATAAAGCCCAATACAAATAATAAAGTTCATATTCCATTCAGAAACAATCATAATAATACAGTTGTATAGACATATGCAACTGAACAATTTCCTAGTCAATTTTATAACAAAAATTTTCTAAACGAAAAATTAATTCAAAATAATATTACAACTAAAAATAATTACAAATTTTCAATTAATTAATACTAACAACTAGATTAAATTAGTTAATCTTAATTAATATATCTGGGTGTTACAAAATGACAGGTCATTGCCTTTAAAAAAAATATGTCATTTTCTTTGTAAGTGACAGAGTTTAGGATGGATGAAAACCGCATCCTTTATTCTAACAAATATTAAATTTTAAAAGAATCTCTTTCTCATAAAACGACGTGTTTTTCATTGACCCAAATGACATGGAATTTTGAACCATGACATTGATAGGTAGACAAAATGATAGGTCGTTGCCTTTAAAAAGGATTATGTCATTTTCCTTGTAAACGACAGAGTTTAGGATGGATGAAAACCGTATCCTTTATTCTAACACACATTAAAATTTTTAAAGAAAGAACTGTATATCTAGTGATGAAGCCATGTGTGTGTGTGTGTGTGTGTGTAATATAAGGTGGGGCTAGTTATCACTACAACAAATATTTAGTCAAAAGCAATTACTAATGTACTATTGTCTTTAACCAATTTTTGTGTATTGAAAATGTTGTATAATAATTTCATTGTCAAGATTATTGAAGATGACTTTTTAGATACACGCAAATATAATACTTATCAATTGATCTTCAATTTGATTGTGTAGCCAGTTCTTCAAAATATTATATCAAGTTTTTCTTATCATTAGCTGAGAACGAATCATTTAAATTTAAAAATAATCTAAAAAAAGCAAGTTGGTATTTTTCTTATTAAAATGATCATTCAGCTTTTACAGTTGTATATCAATGATAGTGTAAAATAAATCCACTATGAAAGAGAATTAGATAAAATAGGTTATATATTATTTTCCTTTTTTTGTTCCAAAATAGGGTATATTCTTTTTTTTTTCTTCTTCTTTTATTAAGAATAACAATCTTGTTTTATGTATTGGGCATTAATTTTTTTTAGGAAGTAGTATTTTAAAAAAATTTTATGGGTATTTTAAAAAATTTTATGTTTGTTTTTCTGAAAAAAAAAAAAAGAAATTAAAAGTTTCTCCTAATCGCTAACTATTCTTATTAGGAAGATACCTCGTTAAAATTACGTTCATTCATGAAAATTCTGTATGAAAAAAATATATAAGAGTAAGAACGGTGCCTTCTAAACAATTCAAAGGCAAAAGTGATAAAAAGAACATCTTACTTCCTCATTTAGTAGCACGCAAATTAATTTCTGCTGAAGCTTGTTGAGTCTAGTAGATTTGGTGGGTATGATTTGTCGAGGGTGCGCATGCATACATCTTTGACCCTTTGGCGGTTGTTCCAATGAATTTAAAGGTCTTCAAAAGCATGTAGATGCAAGAAGGTAGGACCTTCAATGGAATGGTGAGGATTGTTAGATTCGAAGAAGAATGAATCATGGGGCCTACTTCATTGCTATTCTTACTAAAGTGTGACCAAAAGAACAAAGAAAAACTGCATGTGTATGAAGTATAGTGGAAGAAGTAAGCGAAAAGTTGATGGAGATGTTTCATAGACAAATTGCTCTAAGGGTTTAAGGCTACTGGTTTAGCTAATAATGTCTCAAAGGGATATCAGGTCTTGTGGTTTCTCAGAGGAAAGGCTGGAAAGATATCCTAGAGGTCTAAGAAAGTGCTTTCTAAGACTTCGCATGTCCAAAAACCCAGACCTTACAGTGCATCCTAAAAATGGCCTAGAGGAGATCTTAGAAGGGCTCTCAAAGCAACGATGGTTGGAAGGACGCATACCAGTTGAAGTCTCTTCAAAACAGCAAGGGCCGAAAGGCACAGATCTTGGAAGAAGCTTCTAAGTTCGAAAGGCACATACTTAAAGAAGGAAAATTTAGAGCGAGGAAGTGATGAGAAAAATGACCAGAGTTTAGCTAATGGAAAAATTAGAATGATCTTAGTATGTTAGGTGGCGTCAAAGGTGTCCAAATGAAGATAATAACTAGGTATTTATAGGAGAAGAATGGGAAATTTGTCATGGTTGCTCTAGAAAACATGCTTTGTGTCAAGGTTAAACCTACAACAAGACATTCTTTGTGGAGCAAGTTCATCAGGTGTTAAGCGTGACTTTTATTCTACTAAAAATAGCATAATTTGAGGACAAAAATCCATTTTTGAAGTTGATCAACCTTTTTTAGGTTTCCAGCTAAAGATCAAAGCGTGTCAGGTTGACCAAGATTGAATTTGCTATCTCAAAGGCATTACACGACGCTAGTATATTAAAGGAACTAATGTCTTGCCACGTGACGCGCTTTAAGCGCCGTCCTAGAGCATAACTATAGAGGTTCTTACAGGTGTGTTAGAGGTGACTCGAGGACATTCCCTGACATGAAACTTGACCATATTTTAAGTTTTTTTGGTATTTTTTTAGTTGTTTTCTTAGGTTCTTTGGCCAATTTGTGGGACTTTTGGACCTAAGCTATTTCATATATGATTTCTAAAGGTGAAAAATGGCCTATTGGGCCTATTTCTCCATCACTTGTCCAAGTGGGTTTAAAATTACACTGGTTCAAAATAAACAAGTTATTTTTTTTATTTATGACCTACCAAATAACGACTCACGTGGATCCCCTAAGCATAGCTTAGGTCCAAGTATCATGCCCATTCATGTCAAAGGATAGGATCTTGAGCCTGGGCCTCCAAAAGTGCATGGTACAAAAACAACCATCAACAAAGCTTTCAACCACCAATTGATCTTTTCAACGAAGCAAAGCCTAATTACGAAGCAAGGCTTAATTATGTGTCAACCATGAATTGGTTGTGTTCCCTTTCCCGATGCAATGTTATTCTTGGTGCTAAATTTAGCATATACTGTATTTGATATAAAATTTGACACCAAGAATAACATATGTCAAATTTATGAAGCAAGGCTTAATTATGTGTCAACCATGAATTGGTTGTGTTCCCTTTCCCGATGCAATGTTATTCTTGGTGCTAAATTTAGCATATACTGTATTTGATATAAAATTTGACACCAAGAATAACATATGTCAAATTT
>CAMOHE010046393.1:0-14317 GCA_946598075.1 Artocarpus hirsutus | reverse complement strand
CTAATAAATCTGACATAAGTCACCAATTATTTTAAAAGCATGCCGTATTGTTACATGATTTTATGAGCTAGCAAAGGGGACCAAATTGACCTATATAGTTCAAGCTCCCGATAATTATGAAACCCAATATCCTAGATATATATTTCATAATTATCAACTCCAATGCTACTCTACTAAAAGCTTGGAGCTGCACTCTCAAACTCTATAAAATTACGAAGCCCGTATAGCTAAGTCTCCATGACATATCATAGTATATCGTATCCCCATAGGATTATCCATAATCAGCTTAAGGACAAGTTCTATCTTACCTTCCCGATTATTTTTATCTTACGTTCCATTATCTCACCATCGGAAAACTTACCATCCAAAGACAATATACCATTCAGTTACACCTATGTATCCAAATGGTTGAGCGTTCCATTTTTTCAATTACAGGATAATGCATATAAGAGGATATCACTAGTACTCCTAAAGAGGAGCTATGGATTCCATATCTATGAATAATAGGTCTACGTCATCAAGAGTAATGCCTCCAAGGTACCGGCATGAATACCACTATTAAGATGTGGGTGTCACCCTTTGGCACATCAAAAGACACAAGTCAAGACAACAGGCCCACTAGTCATCTTAGGATTAAGATGCAATACAAATGATTGTCTAAAGTGAATCGATTTGCCAAGATAGAATTATTAATCCAAGTCAATTCACTTTATGTCCTGATCCAACGCATCATCACCTATGACAACATGCCAATGTTTCAATTCACAGAGTCCACCTCCGATGGTCAAGACAAACCATCACCCAATAGGGATATAGACAACATAACAATCTTTACATGAATAAAGCACCCAACTTTATTCCCTCGATTGTAGATCTTATGATTTAGACCATCACCTTAAGAATCGTGTCTTCCATATAATCTGTCCATCATATGCCCAATTCTTAAAGGTTTAGACCGACAGTCTCAGACTATTGTTTGCTTATCATGCATTCAACAAATATGAAAGTAAAGAGGACAAGATTTGGTATATATAAATAATAAATGAATTCTTTATTGATGAAAATGTCTCCAAAAACTCATTACATTTTTACTCCTTAGAGCATACATGTCTAACATAACTCATCATGGACTTGATCATGTCTAATAAAGTCCTATTTCTTCTTTGTGCTATGTCATTCTGCTACGGAGTGCACGGCATAGTCAAATGGGATAAAATACCATTTTCTAATAAGTGTCCTAAGAACTCATTAGAAAAGTATTCTCCACCTTTATCGGATCGAAGTGCCTTAATGGGTCTACCCAATTGCTTTTCCACTTCAGCCCAAAACTCCCTGAACTTGTCAAAAGTTTTCCTTTTGTGGTGCATCAGGTACACATACACATACCTTGAGTAATCGTCAATAAAAGTGATGAAGTACTCACACCTTCCTCATGCCTGGATGTCATCGGTCCTCAAATATCACTATGCATGAGTTCTAGAACCCCTTTGGCCCTATTGCCCTTAGACCTGAATGGTCCTTTGGTCATTTTGCCCTCCAAACAAGATTCACAATGAGGTATAGATTCCATCTTTAAGTGACTTAAAGGTCTATCCCTTACCAACCTTTGAATCCTATTCAAGTTAATATGACCAAGGCACAAATGCCAAAGATAAGTCTTATTATAGTGAGAAGTTTTAAGACTTTTAGAGTTATTATCATTTATCTCAGCATTAAGCAGTAAGTCCATCTTAGGTTTGATAAAATATAGAATATTTTGCATCAATCCCAAATAGATAAAAGATTTGTTTTTACGAATCATCACTTTATTACTAAAAGAAACCAAATAGGAGTCTCCAAATAAACAAGCTATAGAAATTAAATTCCTTTTAAATTTAGGAACATAAAAACAATCTCTCAAAATTAAAGTCCTATAATTATCAAAATAAAGATGGACGTCTCCCATTGCTTCTGTTAAGATCAAGAATCCATCGCCCATCCTAAGTGTGAAGTCTTTATCAAGCAAACTTCTCATTTCTTTGAACCCCTATAGAGAAACACAAACATAATTAGTTGTATCAGAATCTATGACCCAAATGTTATTGGATTCCTCAACTAAACAAGTTTCTAAATACAAAAGATCGTACCTACCTTTTTTGGAAAGGAAGTCCTTACAATGCTTGTTGATATGGCTGACCTTCCCGTAGAAGAAGCACTTTAGCTTCTTTGGGTTCTTCTTCTTCTTCTTCTTGCTCTTATTGTTAACAGGAATAAAAGACTTCATGTTCTTTGCCCGTTGTTTCTTTCCATTCCCAGAATTGGGATTAGAACTAGAAGCAGTTGCTAAATTGGCCTCTCCACTAACAGGAGACTCCCGATCAGTAGTTTGAACTCCTGTAACTGTTTCATTAATTCTATTAAAGCCATATCCTGCCTATTGCTTAAATTAAAAATAGCTCTAAACAGAATAAATTCCTTTGATAGAGTCTCAAAGACCATAGTCATATGAGTTTCAGCATCGATGTTGACTCCATTGTTTTGTGCCTTAGTGAGGTAACCCATGACCAACATCATGTGCTCCTTTACAGATGTCCCTGGTCTCTGCTTATAGTTCAAGAGTTTCCAAAGCACCCCTTGCCACTTAGTTAAGGCCTGGCCATAAAACATGTCTTCTAGATTATCCAAGATCTGCTTAGCAGTCTCATAATCCTCATGTTGAGCCTATAGAACGTTGTTTATACTAGCCATGACATAGTAACAGGCCTAATAGTTTGCATCTTTTCAACGATCATATGCTTGAAATTGATTGCTGGTGGAATCTCCCATAGGCTTGGGACGACAAGGTGTTGTCAACATAAACTTCAGTTTCTCAAAAGAGAGGACGACATCCAGGTTTCATTTCTAATCATTATAATTCTCTCCGGTTAATTGGTTTTTGTCAAGTATCAAAGAAAAAGCATTTTTAGACAATTTTAATCTACAATAAAGAATCATATACCAAACATAAGCAAACATAGCATAATAATTTAGTAAGAAAACACAATCATGTAAAAACATATAAATGTGTTTATATATCAAAACCTTGAAAATATCGCAACCTTACAATGATAATTCCCAACTCAAAATTCAACAAGCTCCTAAGCGAATCATGCCTAATTCAATCAGGAACACATATCCCCTCTTGATCAATATATGCCATCCAGGAGCCATATGATCCAAGATATATTAATAATCATTTCTTTGGCCATTAATTTTATTAATAAAGCTCCTAGGAGAGGTTAATGATAAAATTAACATAAGTGTGTAACCATCATTTCAATATCTTATTATGATTTACAATCACCACCTAGTGGTTTGCAACCATAAATCATACTAAAATACCTTATCCTCTTAGAGATCCAACCTGGTACATGATGAAATCCCTTCCTAGGGGTCAAAACCACCATATGCTACCTATGGACCAACGATGGAGACCTTAGGTCCTCTCTTCGAAAACCTTCTCCCACTCAATCTTTTGAAATTAAGGTTTTATTTTAAAAAATGCATGAATAATTTTAAATTGTGTGTCACTCCCTATTCTATATGGCATGTTATCAATATACATGGCAAATCATATTATAATGTAGACAAGCAAAGCAATCAAGCAAAGCTACAAGCAAAATAATAATAAACAACTGTAATATTATGGTTCCACCCTAAAGAATAGAAAATAAAGATTACAAGAAAATAATCGAAACATATTATTGATTCTTCATCCTTGGCTCCTCAAGCTGTATCCTTTTTCATATAATGCTCATTTTCAAGTCTTTAATCCCGCATAGATCGAATACTCCATATTTCTGTCATATCTAGATTTTAATGTTTCTCAGAATTGTCCCAAACATAAAATTAAAACTGCATTGAAAAACTACAACTTTTCTTAAAAAATTTCTAGCTCTCTACCGACAAGTCGATTTGTAGGATCGGCTTGCCAGTCATAACCCTCTAGCATGTTGATCTTTTTAGGTCAGCTTGTCAGTTATGACAGTTCGGCCTACCACTTGAGCCTCTTGATTGCTGCCCCACTATGGGCTTGCCAAACCTCACGTCTGGCCTACCAAACTAGAGAGTTCGGCATGCCGACACAATAGAAACCACTCTTTTCAGAAAATACAGTTTCTAATAAAATTTATCAATTTTATTTTCAACAATTCAAAAAACATAAAATTAGAGACTTAAGAAATACCTGGAGCGCCATCATTCATCTTCTAGATCCGCCTTCTAGATCCATCTTCTCAAAATGATTATTTAATTACAAAATTGTTACAAATTTAAAATTAAATAATAATTCTTAGAAGGAGATGATAGTCCGCCATCTAATTATATGAAAAACCTAGATACATATTCTAACCTCTAAGGAACCACAACAGGTATAAATTAATATTAATAAATAATTAAATAATAATTTAATCAAGCATAATTAATTAATAACATTCACCACGTAATCCATGACAACATATAAAAAAAATATAGAAACCTAGAGTGCCAACTCTCTATAAAATTAAATTCAAGTATAGGAGAGACAAAGATCACATAATTTATACATATAGCATGATACAAACTCGTAAATTTATGTAAAAACATGGCTCTGATACCAATTGTTAGAAAAATAGTACACAGCAAATTTTAAAAATTTTTATATCAAAGTATTTTCTAAAACACAAGTTTGACATGCTATATGCATAAATTAACTAGATCTTATTAACCTTATAAATGCCGAAAAGCTTCCTCAATCAGTGAAGAGAAGTAACATTCTAAAAAGACCTCAACCAACTGGCTTTCTTTGCTATGCTCTATCCACTATTAGAGTGAGTATGGGCTCACATGTATTGCTCTTCCACTAGGCGACTCTCCTTCCAACCAATTGAGAGAACTCAAAGCCAGTGTTTGTGATTTGTGAACAAGAGCTCTCAAGGACTTTTCAAAATCTCACTAGCAGAGTTTCACTCTTAATCTCTCAATTAATCTCAATAATAATGAGATTCACTTCCCTTTCATAGAGGTTATGCCTAAGAGTCAGTCCTTGTCAGATAAGGCCTCAAAAATTTAAATCAGAATCAAATTCGAATCAATATCTAATGAAATCTGCATAAAAACGCATGATCTTTTTATCGTGCAGTAGCATGCTGATCGGTCTAATTGGCATGTCGAATTGCCCCATCGACAGGCTGAACTTGAGGATCGACATGCTGAACCTACGATAAAAATCTCAGTGAATCTTTTATTTTCCACCTGAGATTCTATAGGATAAAGTCTCAATTTTAATTCAAATAACCCAATAGAGAAGTTATCTAATTAAAACAACTTTATCTAGATAATCTCTAGGAAAATAAATAAATTCTTGACAATTCAACAAATTTATCTTGAATGATTCAAAATTAATCCAACCAATAAACAAACATGAATTATAGTTCCTGATAATTCAACAAATTTATCTTCAATTAATTTTTTCAAAAAATTAATTCAATCGATAAACAGACATAAATTATATGATTTTACTAAATTTCAATTAATCTGATAAATCTGACACAAGTCACCAATTATTGAAAAAGCACGTTGTATCGTTATAGAATTTTTGTGAGCTAGCAAAGGTGACCTGATAGACCAATATAGTTCAAGCTTCTGATAATTATGAAACCCAATATCTTAGATATACATTTCATAATTATCAACTCTAATGTTACTCCACTAAAAGCTTAGACCTACACTCTCGAACTATAAAGAATTACGAAGCCCATATAGCTAAGTCTCCATAATATATCATAATGCATTGTATCCCTATAGAATTATCCATAATCGGCTTAAGGACAAGTTTTGTCTTACCTTTTCGATTATTTTTATCTTATGTTCCATTATCTCACCATTAGAAAACTTACCATCCAAAGACAGTATACCATTCGGTTACACCTAAGTATCCAAATAGTTAAGCGCTCCAGTTTTTCAATTACAGGATAACGCATATAAGAGGAGCAATCCTAATAGTTAAGCGCTCCAATTTTTCAATTATAGGATAATGCATATAAGAGAATATTACTACTCCTAAAGAGGAGCTATGGATTCTATATCTATGAATAACAAGTTTACGCTATCAAGAATCATGCCTCCAACCTACCGACATGCGTACCATTATTAAAATGTGGGTGTCACCCTTTGGTACATCAAAAGGCATAAGTCAAGACAATGGGCCCACTATTCATCTTAGGATTAAGATACAATACAAATGATTGTCTAAAGTGAATCGATTTACCGAGACAGAATTATTAATCCAAATCAATTCACTTTATGTCCCGATCCAACACATCGTCACCTATGACAATGTGCCAATGTTTCTATTCATATGGTCCACCTCCAATGGTCAAGATAAACCATCTCCCAATAGGGATATAGACAATATAACAATCTTTACATGAATAAAGCACCCAACTTTATTCCCCCGATTGTGGATCTTATGATTTAGACCGTCATCTTAAGAATCATGTCTTCCGCGTAATCTATCCATCATATGCCCAATTCTTAAAGGATTAAACCTACAATCTCAGACTTTTGTTTATTTAACATACATTCAACAAATGTGAACATAAAGAGGAAAAGATTTGGTATATAAATAATAAATAAATTCTTTATTAATAAAAATGTTTTCAAAAACATGTTACATTTTTACTCCTTAGGGCATACACGTCTAACATCTTTCTCTTATTTATCCTTTTTGGTTTCCTAAACTATGAAAAAGGACCCCTAAATCAACCCTAGAATTCCCTGTATATTGACTTCTTAGATTGGGATCAAAATAGGTAAATTTGGAGTGCTTTGGACCAAAACTTAGGGAAACCTCGCGCCTAAGTGCTGTAGCTTTGAAACCTGTTGTCACGGCCTATGGTTTGTTCTCCACTTAGATTTTCCTCTAGTGGTTAGTGCTGTGGCGCCCAAAGGTAGCACTAAGGCCCTAGAGGCAAAGGCCGTGGCTTCCAACTCTAAAGCTGTGGCATACAAAACTCATCCAAATCATGATTTTTTACTCCAAAACATTCCTTATCATCTAAAATACCTACAAAACACAAAAACACAAATGAAATGTAAGTAAATTAATAAACTAGCAAAGAAAACACAAAGAAAAATGATAGAAAATTATGTGAAATTAACCTCTTATTAGGGAAATTTGAGGGGGAATGAGCTGTACCTTAGTAATCCTTAAAATTTTTTACCAAGAACTACTCAACAAACTTCTCTTTTTTGAAGGCCAAGATTTTGTAAAGGTTAAGGGATGGAAGAGTCACTTCCTTTCTAGAGTGGGCCAAACCATTATTATTCAATCAGTTATACAAGCCATCCTCTCTTACATGATGTCAACTTTTGGAGTTCCTTTGGGGTCATGTGTTGAATTAGATGGCTGTTGATGCAGGTTTTGGTGGGTGGGTCATAGTGAGAGGGAATGGTTGCTAGCCTTAAAGGCATGGGATACCTTTCACAAACTTAAAAGATGTGGTGCTTTGGAGTTGAAACGCTTTACAGATTTCAATTTAGCCCTATTGGCCAAATTACGATGGAATTTGGCTACTAGGAATAAGCCTCTATGCATAGATATCCTCTGCCAAAAGTACAATGGTGGAAAGGAATTTTGGGCATTTGAACAAAGGTCTAATGTTTCGTCCATTTGGCAAGGTATTTGGCCAACAAGAGACTTGATTAGAAGAGGTAGTTGTTATTTGGTTGGTGATGGAAAATCAGCTAGCATTTGGATTTCTCCTTGGGTCCCTTGGTTGGAGTCCTTGTCCTATAGGGCTTCCTTTAATCTGAATGAGGAGAGAGTTCCTTGACTTCTGGTTGATGTAAAGGTAGTAGAGCTCATGGTGGAATGTTCTCGGACGTGGGATAGAAATTTGTTGATAGAGCTCTTTGGGGCTGATTTGAATAGTAAGATGGCAGACATTAAGGATATGTTTGTTTTATGCATTCTTTGAACTTAATGGACTCAAATTTGGATTTGATATCAAGAATCCTTCAGATACATGTTTGTTTCCCCCAAAATTTGAATCATTTGAGTATCAAGAATCCAAGTTTTCAAAGTTCTTATCTACCGTTAAACTTTTAATGCTCGGATATATTTGCTATAGTAAAAACTAAAATTCTCTCTCCTATATTTGAGGAAAAAAATTATAACTTCTTCATTTGATATCCAATTGAGATTATTCTTTTTTCACTATGTTCCTAATGAAGAGAGGAACAAATCAAGATCCATATTGCATTTTTTTAAGATCATTAACACTAAAATTTTATTAGATTTATTAATAAATCAAAAATTATCTTCACTACCACTCCAAACACAAATTCCAATTTTATTTCATACTAAGATTAAAACTTAAATGCACATTCAAATGTCAAATTGAATAACAATTCAAATCATTAACTCAAATCCTAATTTAAATCACACTAACTTAAATTAAATCACTAATTCGAATCCATTTGCCAAACGGACCCTAAAACTCTACCAAAATCAAAAAAAGACACCCTCGTATGGAAGGCGGCTGCCAATGGGAAGTTCTCTATTAAATCTACATATTGGCTGGCCCTAGGGATGTCAATAGGGTAGGGAAAATGGTGCCCTACCCTGCCCTTAATGGGGTAGGTTTGACCCGCATTGATGGATTATTGGGAGGTGCGGTTCGATACCAGCAATGTACTTAGGACGGGGTGATGCAGTGCGGGTCAACCAAAACCTACCCTATTTTCTTAAAAAAATAAAATATATATATATAAAAAAAGAATATACAAATGAGAACAATTTGTGTTTTTGGTGATTGGGAAGCCACTATAGGGTTTTTGGGTGTGAGATTGTGCTTTTTTTCGTTTGAAGGGCTTTATAATTTAGGCTAATTGGTGATGTATACATGCCTACATGTTTTATGCATTTGCTTAATATATTGGTCTTTCTATTCATTTTTTAAGTATTAAAGTAACTCTTTCAGACTAATGTAAGTAGATTAGGCAATGTTATTCTGTGGTACTAAGTGAAACAATTGGTCAAGTGCAGTGAGGAAAACTAAATAGAAAAAAGGGCCTTCTTTGGTTTTTTCAATTAAATTGTTTGGTCACATGTTGAATATGTGCATGAAAACAGAAAAACTAGGGCTTAGCATTATTTGGTATTAAAATGCAGTATTAATTCTTTGGGATATGATGGTTTTGCATGCTTCATTAGCAAAAGCGAAAAATAAGGATCTTGCACATATTGCTTGTTATAAGCTATAATTGTGAGCATTGTCATGTTTATTGTATTTACTTAATTTCAGCTAAACTATTAAAAAAGTAAGTAATAAAAATTGAATCTATTATATCACATAAATTTGTGTTATTTGTATCAGGACACTACATATTTAAGAGTTTCATAGAACTATTAATTGTAATTTTACCTTTTGGGAATCCATAGAAATGTTACTTTAGCTCATATTTGATATTACCTAAAAACAGGTAGCTTTATCAATCATGCCCATGTGCATGGTTGGTTTTCAGCTTTAATTCTTTAATTAATTTATAAATCTAATTTCCTTTTGATGACAAATATTGTTTGCTTATTTGATCTTTTGTTTTGGTTCAATGAAAGATATGCAGCCATGTATTTTTCTTTCAGTTTTGGTTAAAAAAAATAAAAATTATGGGCAGGGGCAGGTACCCATCAACCCGCTAGATTCCACCCTGCCTCGTTGCGTTTATTAGATGGTGTAGGTTGCGGGGCTGGACAGCGCAGAAAAAGCCTGCCCCACTCTAATCCATTGACATCCCTAGACGGCCCAAGCTCATTGTTTTGGAGATCCATGTGTGCTATGGAAGAATTTATGGCTGTGCAAAATTCATGAATGGTTAAATTTGTTACTATGGAGAATTGCAAATGATATTGTTCGTACCAAAGAGAGGATCAGTAGTATTTTTCAAGGGAACGAAGCTCTATGTGATGTTTTCTTGGGAGGATCAGAATCTATGATACATTTTATGGAGCTATGCTTTAGCCAGGAACTTGTGATTTAGAGATTTAGGGAGTGTTTGGTTTGCAGTAATCTTAAGGGTGGGAATGAGAATCTACAAGATTCCCACTTTGGTATAAGAATTATGATTTTTAGATTCCTAGGAAACTCAATCCCATGGTTGGATTGACTTTATCCCATTTTGGGTAATCTAAATCCTACTCAACAAAATAATATTCACATTCTTAGGAATTTCAAGACCATGAGAATATCACATTTTCTTCAATAATGATGATAAATAAATAATATAAAACATATGAAAACTATTAAATATTTATAATATTATCAGAACTTAATATTATTATTTAATATCAATATTAATATAAAATAATAAAATATTATAAAAATTATATTTTTATTATTATTTATATTCATATTCATATATTATTTACCATAAAAAATATTATACCTAATTGTATTATTATTAAAATAATATTTTGATAATAAAGATACTAATAACATTAACAATAATAATAAAATATATATAGTATACTACATAAACAATATTTAAGTAATATATTATTATTAATTAATACTAGTATATAATATATAAAAATAATATAATATAATATAAAATAAAATAAAAATAATTTAGTGCTATTTATTATATAATATAAATATAAATATTATATTAATATAAAATAATAATTTAATAATAAGGATAATAATAACATGAGCAACAATAATAAAAATATAATAGTATAATATCAATATGAATAGAATAATAGTAATATTCATGATAATATCAATATTAAATTTTATTAATACTATTATAATAATAATAAATATAAAATATAATTAACCATGTATAATGTTTTCTATAACAATATTTTTATTTTAAGTTAATATTAATGTAAATAATATATTATTAAAAATTATATTTTTATTATTATTTATATTCATATCAATATATTATATATTATATGCAACATTTTAATATTAATATATTGTTAAATATTAATCCTATGATTATTAAAAATTAATATTTTTATATAATATGAATATAAATATTATATTAATATAAAATAATTATTATTAAATACTAATGATAATAAGAACATGAACAATAATAACAATTTAATATTATAATATCAATACAAATAGTATTATTAATATTCATAGTAATATTATGTTAAATTATATATAATATTATTTTGTTATTCATATTTATATTGTTATTATTATTATTATTATTTAATATTTGTAGGCGGGTTTTCCTACGATTAAATTGTTGAAATTTTGAATTAAGTAATCGGGAACTTGGGCCCTCAAATCACCGTTAGAAGGACCTGTCTACTCGGATATGCACACAAGATTAGAATTAAATGAAAGAAATAAAACAGAAATAAAAGAACATGCCAGATTTATAATGGTTCATTCTATTAATGAAGAGCTATGTCTACTGTAGTTCACTATAAAGTTTTCTTGGTACAAATTACAATGCTACAAAGAAGTTAGAATAGATGAGGAAATAATCTGGCAGGGTGTCTGTATCTCTTTTTCTCTCTGTTTTTTCTGAAGCTACCTCTCCCCTATATATAGACTATGGAATTAAAACGTGGTCATTAACCGTCAGATGGAGTGTAGTAATGCTTCGCAAGTAACTGTGATACTGGGACACGTGTCAGTTGATGATTTGCTGCAGAAACCACTACTTTCTCATTCAAGTCACACAAGAAGTGGACCAGCTATGAATATGGCTTGTTTCAACACAAAGAACAAGAATCTTGGAGTTTCTTGAAGCTTAAAGAAAAATCTTAAAGAATCTTGAAAGAAATGAAGAGTTGGTTCCAAGTTGCTAAAAATTTGATTCCAAGTTCTTGAAAATTATCAAATTAGTGTTTTCTTGTTTCGTTAGGAACTTAAATAAATCTTATTTTCTTTAATCCTTTGTAATGAGATTTATGGGCTGATATGACTTAGTCAAAATTCAACACAAAAGACTTAGTCTTAGGATTTATTTTGGGAAAAGTTAGTTAGTTTGTTTGTTATTTAAGGGTAAAATTCAACCATTGACTTGGTCAGTAAGGTGGTTGAATATTTTTTAGGTGGTTAGGATTAGTTTGAGTCAAATTACTACCATGCCCTTCATAACTATAATTGGGCGTGTTTTAGGGTTTTAATCCCTTTAAAATTGTTTGGTTTTCAACCTATTTAAAGGCATTCATTGTCAATAAAAAGTCAGATTAGTCATTTATTTAATATTAAGAGTATTCTTTTGAGTTCTTCAAGAACAACCAATACTTGGTCAAGATTGAGTCTTGCTATGTTCTACTAACTTATCAAGTAGAATTCCACCACTGTTTGTGGCATCTACGACTGTACCTAAGTTCTTGTTTCATTATAAGTAACGGGTCACAGTTTCCACCATCCAAACTTGTTCTAGAAAAGATCTTAGTGTCATATGTTGCTATTGAGTCTTGTTCACAGGTTGGCAAGGTTCATATCAATGAGGATTTGAATATGATTTGGTTCATTCTTTTCTCACTTTCTTCCCATAAAAATTGTGGTGCTCCTCCCTCACTTTCCATTGTTACCAAGTCTTCTTTAAAAGGTTTTCTAGGTATTTTTCTATTCTCCTTCTTTGCTCATTTTCATTGTCCTTATTTTGCTTACTTGGAACATTTAGGTTCCATTATTATACTTCCAATTTCCATTTTCTTTAGAACCAAATTAGGTTTTGAGTCAAATTCTTATTGGTTTTCCTATAATCCAAAGAGAGAAAAGAAAAAAAGGGTGAAAAGAAAAAAGAAAAAATAATCTAATTGTGCTGGTGCCTGTATTCATGGGGCTGTTTGATGATCTCGAGTCTAACAATTTAGGCCTCTTTAAGTCGTCGCCTGAGCTATCAGCTACCAGTTTGAAACGGGGTCATTTCTGTGAATTGCCAACTATTCATCCTGAGGGGACAGTCAAGAATAGTGACGAGGAGGAAAGGAGATTCGTGTGTCTGGGTTTCCTCAAGGAGAGCCCTTCCTCTGCGTTGACGGTCGTAGATGTGATGATGTTGAGGGCCAAATTTGGGATCCATGAAGGGATTGAGATCTGAGTGCCTGACAATGGCAAACTAACAAGTAGCCCTAAAGAGGGCAGTTGGCTCACTATTTATGTGCTATTTTTGGAAATAGGGATGAAATATCCTCTCCTGCCATTCACTTTTGATATGTTAGCAAATTATCAGATGTTGATTCTTCAATTGTTGCAGAAGTTGTGGAGAGTTTGGTTGTGTGTCTCGGCTTTAGTAGAAGAGGTTGGTGTTGAGTTTCATTGCTCAGATTTCAAATCCTTGTAGTTTTTGAAGCAAAATTTCAAGTTGAGTGATTTGTACAATCTTACGACCTGCTAAAAAATTCCCACTATTAAGGAAGTCGAATCGCCAGATCAGAAGTGTAAAATAAGTATTTCATGGCAAGAGGGAAATTGATGTTATTGCTTATAACCTGGCGACTCCGATCACTTGGGATCAACCTGGAGAGTTATATTTATTATTATTTTCTAGAATGCTTCCTTTTAGTGTTGGCTTATGGTTGGTGGCTAACTTGTTGGTCACCTTTTCTTTTTACAGAGCGCACTCCTCATGTTACCTTACTTGAAGGATTGAATTGCCAAGTTGCAAAAAGCCAACAATCCTAGCAATCAGATTGCTTCTTGGACTTAGCCTGTTGCTGCTACACTCGAAACTGTCTGATAAAATAATGGACTATTAAACTTGCATACCTTGTATACTTGGATTATTGGGTGGATTATCAAAATATATTTCTTGATTTGCAACCTTTAAGATGAATCAATAATGCCTCTAAACAGATGCTTATTGGGGCCGACAATAGAAAATCAGTTGCAAAGGCAAAAGCTGGTGAGTCATCTAGGAAGCCTTTAGCCGACATTGAGTTTGTCAGGAGCAAGTACCCTTCCCTAATCTCTAGCCATCCTGTGTTGTATACAACAATGACTAAGAAGAGAAAGGCTGAATCTAAGCCATTTTTGCGTGGCCTACTTGCCAACTTTTCATTTCAAAATGACTAGAAGGTCGCCTGTTAGCAGGGAGTGGGCTTGTTGATTGAGGATGACAAGGAGCTTTTGCTAATCTTTGATGTCAAGAATCTTGCTAAGTTGTTCAGTGTTGAGAATGCCAAGGTAAGCCTCTTCCTTCACTTATGGTTTCTTTATTCAGTTTAAAGCTTGCTTCTAACATTTTTCTAGCTTTTAGACCATCTAAATAAGACTCGTGATGGTTGTCTTCTACTCATCTCACAGCTTCATACAAGTCCTTAGAGAAGAAATAT